>PVKA01035261.1:0-22766 GCA_004027165.1 Ctenomys sociabilis
TTCACTCTTGTTCAGATTGTTCAGCTTTTTCAAACCAAAAAGGTTGTGTATAGCAATTTTCAGTATACTAAAATTGTATTCAAAGTTTATTTCAGGTCACAGAAAATATACAAACTAAAACAATGAAAGGAATTGATTTTGTTGATGAGTCCTCCACCTGGCACCGATTTGAGTCATTCAAGGGTTAGGATGCAGAAGTTAACTATTTTCAACATTTCCTCAATGTTATGAAATTAATTTCCAAAATTGTTGCTTGGTATTTTTGAAAACCTGTAAGAAAAAGTGGGGAGAAAGCTATTAGAAGCAGAGACAAAATTCCCTTCCCCAAACATCAGGAAAAAGACAAAAAGGCTAGGGAAGGACAATATGCATAACATCAAATTACTGGACAATTTCTTTCTTTCTTTCTTTTTTTTTTTTTTTTTTTTGGTGGAACCAGGGATTGAACTCAGGCAAGTGCTTATTCTACTGAGCCATCTCCTCGGCCCTGGACAATTTCTAAGTGCCTGTCTCCTGCCTCCCTAATGCAATTATCCTTTGTAACAGAGTTTCTCATCCACAGCATTATACTGACATTTTGAGTTGGAGCACTTTTTGATATGGGTGAGAGATGAATATCCTACACTTAATACATTTTTGGTAATATTGCCAATAAATCTGTACATACTAAATGTCAGTGGCATACTATATTCCCTAGAGTTGTGCAACCAAAAATGTCTCTGGACAGGATCAAATGTCCCTTATTGGGGCAAAGCTGGTCCTGGCTGAGAAATACTTATGTCTAATGGTAATGATAAAGAATCCCATCAGTGATGGCAGAGACGGACTACAGTTAGGTAGATATAAGAAAGAGGGAGACACAATGCTTCAACCACAGTGTGTACAAACACCACCAGACATAGTAAAATGTTGTCCACATAAAACTGCAGTTGTCTCTCATGCAGGCATAAATTAGTGTGGGCTTTAAAAAGTGACCAAAACTGAGTAAGATTTATATGGTCTAATTCACAGCAATATACAACCAATGTCAATTTCTTGGTTTTATACTATAAAGCAAAAAGATGTCATTATTGGGGGAAGCTGGCTTAAGGGGGCATGAGGCTCTCTGTATTATTTTTCAGCTTCCTGTGAATGTATCATTATTTCCTAAGGTAAAGAACAAGCAAAACCCTGCCCTCTGATAAATGTGCAAGGCTTTAAATTCTGATAAACAAGAATGAAAGAATTTTCAGAATTATCTCCATCTGAACTATTTACAAACAGTAACTCTCACATTACAGAGAATGCCTCCTGTGGCATAAGTAAATTCCTCTAAATATATACATAGTCTAGGGGCCAGTGGGATGGCTCAGTGGAATAAGCGCTTCCCTGGCAAGCAAAGGGCCTGAGTTCAATTCCCAGTTCTGCCAAAAAAAAAAAAAAATAGTCCAAATTTTTACTGATGAAATACAGTATTGGGAGAATCTGTAAAAAAGTCAAAGTATTGGTCATATCAAAAGTTTAGTTCATAGCCATCCATCTCTGATATCTTCCAATTATACTTCAGCCAATTAAAGTCCAAAAAAATGATATAATTTGAAATGTGGATGTTTTAAAGACATTACAAAACTAGGTTAAAGTATAATATATTTAATAAGACTGCTAATTACTAAGTTCACTATTATATGAAACTGTCTGGATGGAAATTATAACATGGATAGAATAAAAAGGAGATATTCCAACAGATATCGAGTCAATATGAATTTTAAAATTTCTGGAAATTAATTGTTTAAGACTGCAACGTTGAGGTAAAAATTTTTTAAAAGAAATAACAATACAGATCAAATTAGGTCACATGATATTTATGATGCAGTTTACCTGAATCTTGTTTACTTGACTGATGGTTAAGAAAAATTCTTTAAAAGAAGTAACAATATAGATCAAGTTAGGTCACATGATTATTTTTACGATGCAGTTTACCTGAATCTTTTTTACTTGACTGATGAGTAAGAAAAATAAGGGTGGTAGTGTACAGCAATACCCAAAATGTAGAAACTGATGTGATGGTGGATATTTGCTATCTTAAACATGCTGTAATAGCTTAACATCAATATAGTCACTAGTAAACAAGTACTGGCAACTAACATATATATTTTACTGAACTGTTTTGTAGTGTTCCATTTTGATTAGACAGTTTGGAATATAGCAATTAACTGACTTGGGGAAAATAGATGCTAGAATCCACTATGGATTCTAATGAGACCAGAGAAGTAGGGCTTTCTTCCTTAATTTTCTACATTGTAGTATCTGATCAATTTTATTAAACTGACTATGTATTATATACTCCCTCAGAAAGGTTAAAAAAGATGATGAGCAATTCAACAACTGAACAAATGTTCTATTGCCTTACCCTATCATCTGAGTAGCTGACTGCTGAGAGTAAAGAGAATCCAGTTAAGAAGACTGAGGTTTTTGAAGAGAACAAGGTTTTTGGTTTAAAGTGCATATACCAAATACACAAGGGGTTATTCCTGCTTAGGTGGGATGAAGTTCACTCACCTTTCAAGGTGCTCCAGTGGATTTCTGTATTTGTTCCTTTAAGATTAGGATACTCTGTCTTTGCTCCGGAGGCAGCATGGCAATCTGATCTGCAGTCAGTTGAAGGACCTGCATAATCAAAGCAGCCTGTGCAGAGGAAAAGAAGGTAGCAAGTTTCAACAATGGCAGCTAAAAAAAACAAAACAAAAACAATACCAGCTTCTGTTCAAAAAGCTACCATTCTGGGACATAAAGCAAAATGGTAAAGGAATGACACTTCACACAAAGAAAACCAACAGCAGGCCAAAAAGAGAAAGAGAAAAAATTTAGATGAGAAAAAGGCACAATAAAAAGAACAAGTACAAATTAAAATACCTAAAGTCAGGAAATTCAAAACATACAACTTGATCAACTCAAAGTTCCTGCAGACTAAGATGGCATCTATGAGCCCTGGGAATCTTCAGTTTTTAGTCTTGTTTTGAACATCTTTCCTTTTCACAAGTGTTAGCCTTTCCATTAACATCAGCTTCCCCATGTGGACAAATATCATGACAGAAAGATATGGGGAATCTATTATTTTTTAGAGATAAGGCAGAAAGGGGAGGAAATAAAAGGGTTGTATTTTCAGGTCAATCTTGTCTGCACAAAAAAAAATCTGCTATTGGTAGATGAGTCTGAAATGTAAGATAAGCTGCCATGTACAGCAATTTAAGAACTTTATGACCAGGTCCACAAGTTTTCAGGCAATAAGATCATAAAAATGTTCTAAGAGTAAAACATCACCTCCAAAGGGACTTTGAAGACCCAGCATCGCCACATGGTAACTGCAAAAAGAGGAATCAAAATGGCTATATTTGTGAATATGGAGGCAGTCTGTCAGTGTTGCTTACCTTTTCATGATCCTGTGGTGTGACCTGGTTCTGTGCCGGACTAAATCCACCAGGCTGGCTTCCACTCTGCATGCTTGGTCCTTGTATGCCTGTTCCCTGCATGACTGGGACCTATGTACACACAAAGACAGGCATCAGAGCTCTGATGCACAGGCAACCTGGACACAATAATGCTAATGTGAAAAATTATCTCTATTTAGACATGATAAAAAAGCAAATTAATGAATCTGAAGATTCCTTTCTACTATTAGCAATGACAAAAGGCAGAGTTTAGCCAGAGTTCAACCAGCAAATTAGACAGTTATTTTCACAGCTCCATTATAAAAAAAGTCACACAGGACAACTGGGTACCATCAAATGAAACAAAATTCAGCCAAATGAGCACAGGAAAAACTGACAGTACTTTGGAAATTAGTATGATGTGGAAACACAAATGAAAACCAACAGATTCCCATGTCAAAAATCAGAAAGGAAATGGGAAACCTCACATCTCACATGACACAATTGCTATTCAATCTATATTTGCTTTTATAGTTTTCTTTGGAAAACATAAAGCAGATGCTTCTCACCCAATTAGAGAAATATGACTGGGCTGGCCAGATAGCAGCTCAGTGGATTAACGCGCCTGTTTAGGTAGATGCAGGGACTGGGGTTCAGATCTCCAGGGCTGCTGTGCAGGCCCCATCCCCAGGGCACACTGAGATGGCAATTGAGACTGGGAATGGTGGTACACCTATAATCCCAGCGGTTGGGAGGCTGAAAACAGGAGGATCTCTATGAGTTCCATATGTGTAGTGAGATCCTGTACAGCCTATACTAAATACATAAAAAAAAGAAATATGACTGACTCAAGTAAAAGAATTAGGTGAAATCATTCTTATGGGAATTCAGGCTCTTTAGTGAGTCCAACCCTGTAGAAGACAGGCTATGTTTAATAAGAAAACACTTTGAGCACCTAGTGTAACAGTTAGATGCAGCCTTAACACCCAGAGAGATTAGGTACTCTTATTAAACACAACTTGTTAACCAACTTGATACCTGCGTCCCCAGCAGATCAGAAGTAAAACATAAAACTCAGATAAATTCTTAGGAGCAGATATTATGGTAGAATGTGAAAAAAGCCCTGAGGGGCCAGGGAAATGGCTCTGTGGAATAAGTGCTTCCCTGGCAAGCACATCGGCCTGAGTTCAATCCCTGGTTCCACAGAACAAAAAAAGAAAAAAAGGAATGTGAAAAGTCAGGTAACAGCCTGACAGTAAAAGACATAAAAACCAAGCAAGAGACAACTATGTTTTATACTGCAGCATATACAATAATGGATCTCCTTAATTATGGCCTTGAGTAATCAAAAATGATCATCCTGTTTACATCCTACTCAAGAACATAAGAAGAATATATACCTTATAAGTAATTCTTTGCTAAGTTTTTACAATCTGGTAAATAGTTCTATTATATGGAATATTTCACTTACATGCATTAACCCATTTCATGAACAATGGGTAGATGAAGTATTAGTATAGTTTTGTACAGATTGAAGGTGATCACTGTTTTGTTCTTTATCAATACTAAATCTAGAGGCCTGTTTGAACCTTAATGATCTGCTATGAATCTGAAACATCTATGAGCTTAGTTTTTTCAAAACTTACTAATACTTATTAATTCTAACTCAATGTACTGTCACATGAAATAACCACTCACTAATGGCTATTCTAAATTTACAGGAATATCTGTTCCAGGCAGGTAAGTACTATCAAGAGTGACCATACAGTTTGGTTTCCCCAAGACAATCTGAGTCATGCTTTGCCTCAGAGTAAAATTACTAACAGCAGTATTTTACTTTTAAACATGCCTTCCAGCCAGGCATCATGGTACATGCCAGCCTGAATTACAAAGACCCTGCCTCAAAGAACAAAAGCACTTCTGTGAATGACAAATTTATATAATCACTGTAATAGTAATAAACTTCATTCATAAGTTTCTAACTGGATGGAGTATAGTTAAATTTTAAGTTTTATTTCAAATGATATATATGGACACATTATTATGTAAAAAGACTAATTGTTTAACAGTGAAAGATGGAAAAAATATAACAAAAGTAAGAGGGTAGAGGAGAGGAACTGAGTTTGTTAACATGTACTTTATTTAGAGTAGTGAGTATTCTATGTACTCCTAAGTGAACATACTGCCAGGTGTGGTGGCGCATGCCTGTAATCCTAGCACTCAGGAGGCTGACGCAGGAGGATTATAGTGAGTTCGAGACCAGCCTGAGCTACAAAATGAGTTTAAGGCCAGCCTACATTGCATAGTGAGACCCTGTCTAAAAGACAAAATAAAGTGAACATACTAATTTAAAAACATTTAAAAAGGTTTGAAGATAAAATCTTTATTTTCCTTATATCTAATTGGCTTAACAGGTTATTAATAAAAAATATTTCACAGAAAATATAGGTCAATAAAATGAGACCTGAGGTTCAAACCTCCGAGCTCCAAAGAACCAAAAACCCTTAAAATAACATGTACAAATACTATAGAAAACAGAGCAAGACACTACTCAGAAATGGTCTTCTAAGCATGATTTTCAACATCTTTCTCTACAGAATTATGTAAGCATATTACGTAGTTATCTGTTCTGTCTCTCTCTGGCTAGTACATAAACTCCACAGGAGCAGGGACTGTGTTGTTGTCAATGTTATATATTCAATATCTACATCTATGTATGGTAAATAGTGGGTGATCAGTACATAGTTCCTGAATGGATGCATAAAAATTTTTGAGTCTACTGAACTTAGAGTGCATAGTAAGAATCAAAGCCCATAAGGAAATTGTTTTTTTAAAGCAAAACATTCCAAGAAAAAAATGTTCATTTCAAATTAAAAATAGGTAGACACCCACACATCATGCACACACATGTGCCAAGTGTTAGGACAGAGGAGCCCAGCAGAAAAAACCAGTGGGCTCTAGTCCTTGATCTGGCACTTTCAAGTTATATGAATCTGGTCATTTGAGTTTCTGGGCCTCAGGTTCCAAACCTATAAAAGTAGGGGACTGGATGACTGAAATGTGATCAACATGTTCCATTTCAGCTCTCAAATTCTTTCTCACTCTCCTGCTGCAACATATGAAGATATACAAACATATTAAAGAGTGAAGAGAAGTACACAAAGGAGGAAAAAGAAAGTGGACGTACTACAGGGAAATAAAAGTATCACATATAAAAACTCAAGGGAGATAGCACTCCCCGTAATCAAATGCGATGAAAGAAGAGATGGCAATCCACAAAGTACCATGTATATAACAAATGGAGAGAGGCAAATGAAGAGAGAAGAGACAGACTTCAGTTGTATATATTTTATCATTTACAATTTCAGATATTCATTATTTTAATGTTTAGTAAAGTTTTGTGATGAAAACAGATTAATACCAGTATCTGCAAAACTATGATTATCTAAGTGACCACGGCTTATCAGATATTCTAAATCAGTGATTCTTTTGGGTCACACATATAAAACACTTTGAGAGAAGATTTTCAAATCACCCATGCCAGGAAGATGGCTCAGTAGAATAATAGCTTCCCTGGCAAGTGCAAGAGCCTGAGTTCAATCCCCGGTTCCGCCAAAAAAAAAATTCAAATCAAATCATCCATGCCTAGATCTTGATAGTGCTGCTGAGAGTTAGGCTGAGATCCTGGCAAGTATTCTTATAGGTGATGTTGGTTGTATCCCCAAGGAAGAGTGCTGTGATCTCTAAATTCTCAAGGGCTCTACTTTGAATGAAATAGTTACTAAAACTGTGGACTAAGGTTGTTCTTTCAGATTACAATCCTGCCCTGCTGAGGGAGGTCCTAGTCTTAGAAATAGTTCTAGTCAGAAGGTACAAATAACCACACTCAGTAAGCATTCTTAATAGCTCAAGATTTTACATACCTGTCTAGATCCTTGGGGACCAACTGCTCCAATGTTAATTGGACTGGGGCCCTGGATTCCACTAGGCATAGGTCCTCTAGGGCCCGGCACTGGGCCCCTCGTATCCATGCCTCTGGCCTCCATCCCTCGGACTTCCATGGCACGGGCCTCCATAGCACGGGCCTCCATGGCGCGGGCTTCCATAGCACGAGCTTCCATCGCACGGGCATCCATTCCTCTGGCATCTAAACCTCTTGCCTCCATAGCTCGGGCCTCCATTCCTCGTGTATCTATTCCCCGTGGATCTCTTCCACCTATAAAGTTGTAAGAACACCACCATGAAGCTACTCACCTGGATTGTGAGAATGAACAATTCAAGACAGAGGGTATCTATTCTTCGAGTCATATCACTGTTCAACATACACGATTTGTAGATAAGCCTTAATCATCTTTAATGTAGAATAAGAACTGCTGGAGATTTCTCCAGCAGTTCTTATTCTACATTAAAGATAATAGTAGCTGATTTTTTTTTATTATCTAACAACTACAAGTCAGCCTCACAATGTGGTCTTCCCCTACCTCTGCCATCCAAGGGTGGACCCCTTTGATCTAGCATGGGTCCTCTTGGTTCTGCCATTAAAGGTCTGGGCTCAGCTAAAGGCGCTCCCCTCATTTCATGTGGGGGTGGTCCACGGCCTTCATGGCCAGGAACATGGTGCATGGGCGGACCCTGATGAGGTGGTCCCAGGTAACCTCTAGAGATGGAGAAAAATGTTATATTTAAAACAGAGTGAACAATAACAATAAAGTAGCAACTATAAGATCAGTAAGTAAACATCTAACCAAGAACTGATGTAGAAATTATTCAATAAATGGATCAAAGAGAAGCTATAATGACATAAATCCACATAGTCTAGAATTTCCAATTTGGTTGGAGAACTTATAATTAAGGAGGAATTAGTGGATATTTTTGAAATGTGTAAGTATGCAAACTTGTACTTATAGGATCTGGATTCAAACTGAATGGGTCAAATGTAGGCTCTCTGTTATTAGAAGCAAAATTTTGGGTACAATACCATTTTTCTCCATGACTTGGCTTCTCTATTTGTCAAATGAGATTAATAATATCCACCTTTGGGGGCTATGTGGATTTATTTATTAATTGCTCGCAGGGCTGGGGACAGAACTCAGGGCCTTGGCAGGCAAAACATTCCACACTGAGTTACATGGCCAATTTAGGTTGAATGGATTTAAATGTGATAATTTAGGAAAAGTGCTTGAAGCTAAGTCACAGATATAAATTCCCATTAACTTCAACTATTGATATTAATATTACCACTTCTATTAAATTTTCTTTGTCCAGATTATGTATACTAGAATTTTTAATTTCTAAAAATGTAGAAATCATGGTTAGTTTAAAATGATGAATTAACTATACAGTTCTGCCTTAGGAAAAGTGCTTAGTGTTGGACAGTGACTGTGAATATTCACCGTTGAGGTAGGCAAATAGGTACAAGTGATGCAGAAAGACTTTGTTCTCAAAGCAAGGAAAAATCTTAACCTCTCAGATTCCTTCATGCTGGTGCTTACCTAGGCTCTACTTCTCCAGTTACAGTGAGTAAAGTACCTCCCCGTGGGTCATTTGGAGCATCTCCTAACAGACCTCGAGGAGTCGGGACATTGGCAGGCAAGGAGCCCCGCTGCATAGCGGCTCTAGGGTCTTGCATCGGCACTGACAGGAAAACAAACAGGGAGTTACTGCTGTGAAGGACACATAAGGAAACAAGAAATGACTCTATATACCACTGATAATATAATTCAGACACCTTAGAGTGGGTGAAACCTCACCACAGAAGAATCCTCTTGCAGCTCAAGAACAGAAGCAGGGTGTAGGCAGAATCTGTGCCATGTCAGAGGTATGGATGGAATTTTTTAAAGAGCAAACTGGGGAGCAACCTGCCAAGGACTAGCACTGCAACCTGTAGAAACTTATGCTCCTGGTTTTCCTTCTACTCAATCTTAGTTCAAGGACCAAAGGCACAAAAGAGTGGTAGGGTCTTGGCATATGTGAACACTGCCATGGCTCTGCAAGAACCCGCTGTCTCCTTACAGACTGCTATTCCATCCAAGCCTCCTGACACCAGTAGGGAGGGAGTACAGCCTCGGACAGATGCCCATATCATCCATGTTCTCTGCCCTGTGTGAAGAGGTCAATCTTAGGCTTGTGGCCTCAAAAGGTAAAAACAAAAACCAAAAATAACCCCAAAAGACCCCAAAAACACTACCCTTTTGGGTTCTGAACGTGAGGATGACTGCCAAGCAGCTCTCTTCCTCTCAATGTCCCACCCTGAACACCACAAGCAAAAGGAAACCCGCAGATACAATGGGTACCTTGAACTCGCTCAATTGATGCAGGCCCGGTGGGTCCCACTGGCGAGTGTTGTAGGGTTCCTAGGTGAGCATTAAGTTTAAAACGAGAAAGAGTAGACACTTAAAATAGCTCACACTCACACACACACATTCACACACACACACACGTGTGTGCATTCACACAGAAACATATAGGTATGGAGACTAGAGATTGATGCATTTAAGTTAAAAGAGTTCAAGAGTTCATTAGCTTGTCTCCAGCAACAATGTCTTCCTAAGCTGTATTAGCTCCTCTGGGTATCTGTAATGGTGCCACTTTGAAGAGACAGCTTCCTAATGCAAAACTGCGGGTCACTGGTTTATCTGGGCAGAAAAAACTATTTTCAATTTCTCTCTGTTACGGATACATTTTCCCCTAAATCTCCCTAGAATATGATTACAAAAGAAACAATACTGAAGGGCTGGCTTTGACTCTCTAGTGAAGCAAAAATAAATAAATATTTTCAGGAGCAAACCATGAAAGCAACTGCATTGAATCTAGATTTATTCTGGAGAGGCATTAAGAGATGTGGGGCAGTATTATTTGTGTTGTGTTTTAAAGCACAAATACTTCTGCTATCAAAAATGTAGAAAGACAGTAAATGTAACACATGAACTTTAGATGAATACAGACAGTTATCACCTTACACAAAATCATCTGCCACATTGTGGAATGCTGGACTGTGTTGGAGTATTTCGCTGAATTCAAGTACCTATACTAATTGAGTGACAATAGAATACCCATCTCTGACAGAACTAAACAAAAAAAGGGGATACAAAAGAAGGACTATTCTGTATTTGTATATACATAACAGGATAAATACACAGCTACTTTCACATAATTCTATGAGAAGAAAGACTTGCACTAATAAGTGTTTGGACAGGATATCCTGTCTGCTTCTTATACTATGGATAACCACTAGGAAGATAACAATGTAAAATTATTAACTATTGAAACTACTATAATTCAGCCTTAAAAAAAGAAGATAGGTATATAGCTACATTCTCTTAATTCAATGAATTAGAGGCATCTGCTCTAATAGTGTTTGTAAAAAGAATATCATGTCTGCACCTTGTACAACAAATAACCACTAAGAAAACAATAGGTAATGTATTAATTATTAAATCTGTTCAAATAATTTGATTTAAAACTGTCTCATTGCTCTCTGTTCTTCAATAAAATTATGGAAAAAAATTTTAAAAATAAACACAACAGCAGCAAGGAGTAATGAGATGACAAAGGCACCAACACTAAACAAAGGTGGTAGGAAAGCAAGAAATATCTTAAACTGTCTCCTCTCACCATTTTATTTTTTGTTGAAATACCAGGGATTGAACTCAGGACCCTGCGCTTGCCAGGCAAGCACTTATTCTACTAAGCTATCTCCCCAGGCCCTCCTTTCACCATTTTAAATGTGCTAAAAACACAAGAATTTCAGAAAAAGTAAGATAATCTGGGCACAAATTATGATTTTTGCTTCTTTTGTTTGAGTATTAAAGGAAACCATAAAAGAAAACTCATCTTATTTTGTCTGCTCATGAAGATAGCCTTGAAAATACTTCCAAAAAGTAAGTCACTTCCTTAATTTTTTTTACCATATAAGTGAAGGTAACTACAGCAGGAAGATATCTTGTGGAAATATGTGTTAACTGATGTTTGACTGATGAGTTGAATAGAGTCCTAGTCTCTTCTCACCACAGCAAATGTACATCGGGGTCCATATACTATCTACTGACTTCGGTGGGATGGAAGCACACAACAGCACAAAAGCATGGAGTGGTTAGAGCAAACATGAGGTATTTGGTCAGGAGTTTGTCCTGCTCTCAGACATGCAATGAAAAAATATTGTATCATTTCAACCATTAATCCCACTGTACAAATCACTGGTCAGGATGTTTACATTTTGCTTCTTAAATGGATTTCACTCATAGGTCATATGTTAATAAGAAAAGACTTAAGTTTCTCTACAGAAAGTAATCTTTTCCCATCACAAGTACCCAATGAATAAGAGTAAAATACATTGAAGAGTATTTTTGGAAGTTAACATTTTCATTATAGGACCATTAACATATATTGCTGCCAGGTGGCTTCACTCACTGGCGATACATACATGACTAATCCATAGGGCAGTTTTTATCAATTTTATTAGTAAAAAGACTGATACAAGTAATTAGATCTATTTGTACAAGTAGTGGAACAAGCCACTGGGAACAAGTTAAGACAGGCATTGTAGAGAAACACAAGGGATATATTTAGAGTCAGAGACTTCTTAATCTTAGGTCTGCTACTTTCTAGTTGAAAAAGTTACCAAGTTCACTTCTTAATACTTATGTAACAGTATTTACTTACCTTATCCCCCCTGAGTAACTTAAAATTCTAAGCTTCTATATCTTTTGTGTGAAACTAAGGTGCTGCCACCTACCTCCCAAAGTTGTTTGTGAACACTGACATGTCTGGCAGACAATATGCATTTTGCTCCTTCCCTTTTTTCTCTTTCCTCCTCAGTTTTCAACAATTGCATTCCAGTAGCACAGAGAAATAACATGGAGATTTCAGAGTGACTGCTTCATTACATACAGCATTTGGCACTGTACAACAGGCACTTCTCAAGTAGGCTTATCAGATATATGACTCCCCTCCTAGTGTGCTCTTGGGTTTAAATTTAGTCTTCTAACACTCATGGACATATATGCTATTAAAATCCTTTACTCAGTCAATAGATAATACAGAGGGACAAAGAACATGTCAATCAGTCATTAGACTATGAAGAAACAAAGAGTCCATTTGTTTTACCAATTCTTGTACAGCTTGGCTCTGAATAACTAAATGGGAAATTTAGACTAACACTGTACAATAGAAATTTATGCGATGATGGAAATGCTCTATTATCTGTCTAACCAGTGTAGCATCACTAGTCACATGTAGCTATTGAGCACACACAGTAAATGTGATGAAAGAACTGAGTTTTAAATTTTAATTAATTCAATTCAACTTCAATCAATATCTAAATAGTCACTGGTGATTATGGCTATTATATTAGAAAATGCAGGTGTGAAACATTTCCAACTCCAGTACCCATTAATCAGACATTAATTTTTCTTTACCTTGTCCTCGTTCTATGGACACTGGTCCACTTGCTGGCATTCCAAGCTGGGATTGCATTCCTCCTGTAAGATAAAGGGCAAGGAAGAAAGACACAAATCAGTACAGTGGAAAAAAAAACAGAATAGTGGTTGAACTTACATCATTCTTCCCTCACAAGAAAGCTACAAAAACAGATAGTGCCTATCATTCAACAATGCACTTAAGAAGGGATCTATTAGTACACTTCATCTTTCAGTGAAAGAAAAGTCAGTTCATTAGAATTACTTCCTCTAAATGATCACCAAGGCCATGGTAGAAAGCTCTTCTGCAATACAAAAAATAATGCCACTTACCTACAGACCTCCTCTAATGGGAGGCAGTATATTTTAGTCCCTGGTGTTGGATATGTGTAGGTATACTGCCTCAGCTGTAACAGAGGGCAGAACTAGCATTGAATGAGAAGTTGCCAGGGACATGAGATGTCCTATAATGTATGAGACAGTTTTATAAAAATCATTAATTACCCTGTGTGTTGCAGAACTTTCAAATGTTTTCATAAAGATTCACACAAATAAAAATCTGCTTATAGTCATCTGAAATTAGAAACTCAATGTATTTAACTTATAAACACAATGATTCTTTGCACTTTTTTTTTTGTAGTACTGGGGACTGAACTCAGAGCCTTTGTACTGAGCTATATCCCTATCCCTTTTTAAAAAAAATATGCACTTTATCTCCAGACAGTCTTACTAGGTTCCTAAACTCCACAGGCTAGGCTTGAATTTGTGAACCTCCTGCCTCAGCCTTCCAGAGTTCTGGGATTATAGCAGATGATCATGTTGACACCTAGCTGTTTGCACTGTGGGGGGAGGCAGAAAGATTGAACAAGTGCACAAATACATATGTATTTACCCAGTGTTTACCAGAAGTGCAATTATGGAGTAAATTATGGGTGTGCAATTTGTTTTTTGTTTCCTTTTTCTTTTCTTTGGTGGAACTGGGGATTGAACTCAGACCCTTGCGCTTGCCAAGGAAGCGCTTATTCCACTGAGCCATCTCCCCAGCCTGGGTGTGCAATTTGTTTCAATAATTTTATTATATGTTCTATTTCAAAAAATCAAGTCCTGGGGGTATCTGAGTTGCCAAAAAATGTCTCTGCCTATATTTTTAGTCTTTATTATTATGGTATCAGTATAAACACATGACACATGCTGACAAACAGTACCAACACAGAGAGATGCTGTTTTTATTTTGTATTATAAATGAACATCCTTCTACTTTTCATTGTACAGTTAGATTAAACTTTTTGAAATGCTACATAGGTTGTATCACCTGTGTACTTCTGTTTAGGGAAGCAGTCATTACAAAATATCTATGAAAAGGGACTAGATTAAACAGGGTTTAGAACCACTGGTCTACCCTAACCAGTTGGGGCATGATGACTTCTACACAAAGAATTCTTGTGCAACACAAGTGCCTTCCATATAGTAATTTTTTCCTCAGAGGAGAAATATACACAGTAAGTGGGGAGACTAGGCAAGCTCAGCTGTTTTCAGTCCATTAACATTTCCCTAAAATGGCAAATACATATCATACTCTTCTGCATACCAAAGAGCTCTAGATTAAGAACCTAAAAAATGTTTTAATGTTATTGTTAAGTTTTCTTTATTTCAAAAACAGCAAGTCCTTGGAGAATCTGAGTTGCAAAAAAAAAAAGCCCTGTTCTTCTACTAAGTAACTGTGCTTCTGAACAAATGCTCTGATAAAATGAATACATTCCCAGGCTTCCTCATCAGTAAAATGAATTGTTCTAAATAGTGGTTCTCAGAATGTGGTTCCCATACCAGCAATATCAGCATCACCATGAAATTTGTTAGAACTGCAAATTCCCAAGTTAATTAGAAATACTTCCTCTCAATGATTCTTCTCAATCCTCACTGCAGCAACCCATGTTTTATAAGTCACTGACATGAGCCGGGCGTGGTGGCGCATGCCTGTAATCCTAGCACTCGGGAGGCTAAGGCAGGAGGATTGTTGTGAGTTCGAGACCAGCCTGAGCTACAAAGTGAGCTTAAGGCCAGCCTGAACTGCATTGTGAGACCCTGTCTCAAAAAAGACAAAAAAAAAAAAAAAAAGTCACTGACATATGCTCAAATGCAACACTTAAAAATCATTAGTCTAAATAATTTTAAAGTTCTAGGTGTATCTTTTTATTCTATTCACTGGATCCAGAACAATCATTATAAAAATACAAAACTCAGGACATGAGGAAAAGGATAGCAGAAAACATGATGAGCATAATTTCTTATACATCACTGTATAAGAAATAGCACTTTTATTTATATATTTTAGAGTGCCAGAAATAGAATTTGTGGGACAAACTCTGTATTTTCCCTTTCTTGAAAGGTGGAAGAAACTCACAATTCTATCAGTAATGTACAAGTACCACTTACTCTGTAAAGATCATCTCTCTTTGACACTAGCCTACCTGATGGGTCTTGGTGCACTCTCACTGTTATTTAATTTGTAATCCTCTATATGTAAATAAATTTGTTTACATTGACCATTTGGTGATGCTCTTCTATGAAATTCTTGCAATTTTTCTTTGTCCATATTTTTACTAGGTTGCTTTCCCCATTTTCATTAATTGTTAAAGAGCTTTATACAGCATAACATAAAAATATTCTTGAGGGCCAAGGAGATGGCTCCATGGAATAAACGCTTCCCTGGCAAGCACAAAGGCGAGTTCAATCTCTAGTTCTGTCAAAGAAAATATTCTTGAAGTGTTAAATTTTAATAAATTCGGAGTTGGGAGTGGTGGCACATGCCTTTAATCTCAGCACTTGGGGAGTTTGAGGACAGTCTGGGCTACAAAATAAATTCAAGACAAAAGTAGCTGATCCAGCATCTGAGAAGTCCTCTGAGCTCCCAAGGCTAAGCAGGGCACGGCTGAGAAAATGCCACCTTAACATCTCTACCATCATCTGGTTTAGTCATCCAGCAAGAAAGAAATGAATAGGAATTCCAGGAATAAGAAATGAACAAAAGATTGGAACTGAAGACCTTAAGTGCTTGCTTCCCCCCCCACCAAAACCAGATATAGCTAGAACGATCTGCTTTATCTATGCAGCATGGGGTTGTTATTATTTTTACCTAAAGATGTCTCTTTTTGGTAATGACAAACTTGTTTTTTTTTAAAAAGCCTGGTTTTTATCCATACACCTTTAAAGGTTTTTAAATTGTTTCATATCTGGTCAAGTTGAGGTGTTTAAGAACTTCATTTTTAATTTGTAATAAAAGTTTACAATTTGATTTTTTCCAAAAAAGTCAACAAACTGCAAGCACATGTTAATAAAGGTCTTAAATTTAAAATAAGTTCAAGACCAGCCTGAACTGCATAGCACAACCCTGTCTGAAAAAGACTAAAATAAATAAATAAATAAATAAATTTTTAAAAAATAAATTCAGAAGCATAGCCAGGTGTGGTAGCACACTCCTATAATCCCAGCATTCCTGTAAGGTTAAGGAAGGAAAATGGCCTTTTCAAGGCCAATGTGGGACACGTACGGATACATACATAAGGTGAAGGATACCCTGCATTACATAGTAAGACCCTACCTCAAAAACCCCAAAAATAATAAAGTATAAATTCAGCAGTATAAATGCTACAAAATAAAAAATTATCACTTAAAATTTATACTCACATTCAAATTTACTATGTTAATTTCCTCTTTTGGTGTTTCTAGTTTATAACTTTCCTAATTCCTTAAAACTAGTTAGACTGCCTTTATTTTTTAATACAGGTATCTAACACTCATTTTCCTTTAAGCATTGCCTTCACTGTTTCCTATACTTTTCTCTACAGAGTACACACTTTGTTTTCCTTCACATACTTTATAATTTTTATTTCCTTTTTAATTCAAAGACTATGTATAGTATGGCCTTCATTTTTTCAAGTAAAGAATTTTCTCAGGGTCAGGATGGCTCAGTACAATAAGTGCTTGCCTGGCAAATGCAAGATCCTAAGTTCAATCCCCAGTTCTGCCCCCAAAAAAACCCCAAAAAAACAAAAAAAGACTTTTCTCAGTTCCATTTTAATTATGCTTGTAATCTTACTGACATAATTTCTACCTTTTAAAACTTGTTGAAAGTTTTAATTTGTGAGTAAGTACATAGCCTTTTTTGTCTTTGTAACTGTTCTGTGGTCATTTGAGATGAGGAATATATGCCACAGCTAAGATATATGGGAATCACCATATATTAACTATATATTAAGTGGAACCTGTTGATTCTATTATTTAATCCCTCAATATGCATATTTATTTGATGTTTACTAGCACAATCCTACTCAAAGTGTGATCCATAGATGGTGCTTATCTACACCCTGTGTTAACAATTTATGACAAGATTAAGTATAGTTATACAGTGCAGAGATTTAGAAACTTCCTTAGCAACTGACATTGTTTGGACACTTAAGTATATGATCAAGGAACTCAACTCTGAACAGGCCACATACCAATAGATCATTCTGAGTACTAACACATGTAATGAGCCTGTAACATACTTGTCATGCATACTTGAATACTTGTCACATGCAGTAGGACCACAGCAGAACTTGTGGTGGTATTTTAAGGTAAGCAAGCCACCTGTAACTTAGAAACATAAAATATAGAAAATATTTATTTTATTAAGACATAACTGCATTGAAAAAGTGAATAAACGAAAATTGTGCATGTGCTAAAATTATTCAAAGTCTTCTATTTTGTCCAGAGCTGTCAACTAGTTTCTTTACAAAACAGAAGAATTAAGGTTTTAATTATCTTCTATGAGTAGCATTGCTTATCAATCTAACCCATGTTAAAACTATTAAGTTTGTTTAAAAATTATAAACTGGTACTCCACCATGTGTACAGGTGATTCACATGAGGAACTCATTTTAATTATCAAACAACAAAAACTTACAAGTGTAATAGCAATGCTCTATTTGTTGCCTACTTACATGCTTTCAACAAATGTGCAGTTATTAAATTTCCTGCTTTTGTTGCTCGGTTTGATTGTGTTTATTGAAATGCAACTTTATCCATGTGTTTTGTGCTGATTTTCTTTGTAAGTTTTAACCTAATTTAATATTGTCTGGCTTTTAATGGGAAAATTCAGTTCATTCACATTTAACAGAATAAGGACTTGTTTTTATTCCTTCTATGTCAGTCTATACTTATCACGTATTTTACATTGTCTTTTCCATTTTTCCTGGTTTTACTAGTTTCTACTCATTCCATTATCTCCCTCCTTAACTTGGAAGATTTACTGTACTTTTGTACTGTCTATTTTCCTACAATCATGAGACATAATGGAATTTGTATAGAATAACTAACCTATTTATTCTACCTAGGATGTATACTTTCTAGATATACATTAATTTAATACCAAGCTCTTGTTATATAATTTGGCAGCATCATAGCAGTTGCTAAGACGACACTTCATCAAAGCAACAAAATGGTGAAGAGCCTAAATGAAACTTACCTCCAGGAGCTAAGGAACCAGGGCCAGGTCCTGTTACAGCAGCTGGGATCTGCCCTGGTGCTGGAACCCCACCTTGCATCGAAGCTTGCATCAGTGGAGGTGCGCCATTGACATGCATACCACCCTGACCAAGAGAAAAACTATAGAATGAACATGCCTCTGTACAGATTCCCTCTTCCAAGTTAAGGAGGGAGATAATAGAATGAGTAGAAACTAGTAAAACCAGGAAAAAAGGAAAAGACAATGTAAAATAAGTGATAAGTGTAGACTGACATAGAAGGAATAAAAATAAAGTCTTTATTCTGTTAAATGTGAAAATTGGCAATCCCAATAGTATAATAAGCATTCTTTTTATATAGTATATCTCATGTGCCATCAGATTTATCACTCACTTTAATTCCACAGCAACAATCTGCAATATATATCATGCGATTAATTATGTGAATGCAGTTAACATGGAGCCTCTTATCTAGCATATGTGTGGCAAATACTCTTTTTCCATTTTGTCATTTGTCCTTGGTGTTTGTCTTCTGTTCTCCATACAGAAACTTTTCAATTTTTACATATACTAGCTGGGCATGGTGGCACATGCCTGTGATCCCAGCAAACAAGAAGCTGAGGCATGAGAATCACCATAAGTTCGAGGCCAGCCTAAGCAACATAGTGACTCCAACTACACTGCAAGACCCTCTTTCAAAAGGAAAAAAATAAATGTATCAATACTTTTATGGCTTCACCATTTTGTGTCATGGTTGAACAGTGAGCTTTACTTTTCTCATTGGTGAAAATTAAGATTAACAAGAATGCTTACCTCACACTTCTGTGAGAATTAGCTTATAGGAAAAGAACATGTAGAAGGCTTTTCTTTGATTTAAAAGCTTGCTATGGAATCTGTATTCATTCAGATGCCATGTGCTCTGCAACCAGAAACTGCGTTTTTGCCTCAAAATATAAATTATTGTCTCTGATTTCTGGTCATTCTTCTTTGAATATAGTTTCATAAACAGAAAATGATATTTTAAGACCTATAAAAGAAACATTAAGGGATAAATCCCTACCAAAGACTGGCCCTGAGGGGCTTGAGGATTCTGTTGATTCACTGACACACTGGCTCCTGAACCAGGCCCAGCACCATGGACTTGTTGAGGATTGCCCGTAATCAGTGTTGGGATATTGGTTTGGCGATGCAGAATTTTCTAAAAGGTAAAAAGATAAGCCAATGAGCAATCAGTTAAACAAGGCAAACACGGAGTTCCAATCCTGCTCATAATGTACCCTACCATTTCCATAAAAGGATGGGAAGCACTCACCAGGGCAATCTCTGGATCCACAATTCTCATCACTACCTGTGCCTGCAGCAAAGCATAAGCCAGCTGTGGGTTCTGCAATAACATGTTCCGTGCTTCCTGGGGACTATTCTGGACACAAAGCTGAGAATAAAAGCACACGTTTTCAGGTACAATATCTATTACTTAAAAATTAATGATTTACAGCCATTTTCATCTTAGAGGTAATATTCCAGAGGCTTTTAATCTCAGCTAAATTGTTTATGGAGGTCTATTTACGTAAAAAAAATACACTGTAAACCAGGTGTAGTGGTGCACTCCTATAATCCCAACACTCTGGAGGCTGAGGCAAGAGGATCACTGTGAACTTGAGACCAGCCTGGGTTACAAAGTGAGGTCAAGGCCATCCTGAACTGCATAGCAAGACCCTGTCTCAAAAACACAAAACAAAACAACACACTGTGCACACACAGAGTACTGACAGTATAAGAAATGCTTAACTATAGACACCACTTTTTTTTCCTTTCAAGGACTAGAGGCAAAAATTCATCATAAGTTATCCAGATCTTCTTGAAATTCTGAAGTGAACTGCCCTATTTATAACCTACAGCCTCCTCCCACCTTCATTTGTTTCATCAGCTCGAACATCTGCTCTGGTGGAAGACTGGCAACTGCTTTGCTAATGGACTCGGGGGCATCTTCAGGACTGATCGTCTCTCCATAAGGTGACTCAATGACAGGGGCACCAGTGCCAAGGCCTGAGCAAGAAGAAAGTACAAGACAGGTAGGCAAAATAAAAAGCTACATCACTTCAAATATCTATTTTTTAAGGTTTCCTTTAAGCACAAACTGATAATTTAAAATTCTCTGGAGCTGAGAAATCATCTGAAAACTTCATTTCTTTTTTTTTTTTTTATTCTCTTATTGTTGGTTTTTCTTTAACTTTTTATTATCATTTTTAAAGAATATAAATTACTGATAGAAGAATACAGCATACATGGCACAAGATTTCACTAAACAAAGTGAAAAACCTCATTTCTGAGAAGAAAAATGAGAATGTATTTTCTGTTCTTAGAGGAAAGTTGGCACAATGGTCACACAGATGAGCAATATTATCCTAAATTAGAGAACCAAGATACTGACATCTTTTAACAAGTCATTTCAGAATAGTTTAAATACACAAAGTTGCTCACTTTAAGATACAACTTCTAAATCTACTGCCTCATGAAAAAAGCCATAAAAATGCCTTAGTGGGCCGGGAAGATGGCTCAGTGGAATAAGTGCTTCCTTGGCAAGTTCAAGGGCCTGAGTTCAATCCCTGGTTCTGCCAAAAGAATGTCTTAGTACCCTTCCGTACCAGCTACAGATTTAGCAATATGGTAAAAGGAATGATTAATGATGTAAGCAGTATACCTTACCTTGGTAGAAACGGAATTCATCCAAGTGTAAATCAACTCAGCAACAAAAGGATTTCTCCTAAAGTCAACATTACCTTATTCCTTAAAGATACTACTTCCCCAACTCAAGCACCTCAAACTAGCCAAGTAAAGAAGCTATGTGTTACATTCTAAAGCATATGAAATTTTTTATTGATCCTTCTCTAATTCATAATGGATACAACTTGGGTTTATACTCACTCTTCAGCTCTTCTTTGTTCTTTTCACTGGCAGCATTGTCAACTCGAAGTGCTCTCCCACTGAATTCACGTCCATTCAGGTTCCGCATGGCACTAAGAGCTGTCTCTTGGTCTTGGTATTCACAGAAGCCATAACCTTTTGGTTTTCCTGTCTCTCTATCATATACCAATCTGGAGAGCAAAACCAACTATTAGGCCCAAATGTTACATACCCATACTATACAAAGTTCCTGTTAATACTGTCAGGCTCCAATTTGGTTCACTGTAAGAAAACTAACTTTATAACTCAGATGCCTCACTGAACTATTTTAAAAACGTTTTTAATGAAAAAAATCTTTTAGGGAAGAATGAATGTGTATTGTATATGTGAATTATATTAATAAATAACAAAATGCATGTGAAAAGTCACCATTAAAAAGAAAAACAAAACCCTTGTCAATACCACTACAGGTCAAATTTGCATCAATCTCCCACCAAGAAGTAGAAGATCTCACCTGAAACTAACAACAGGTCCAACCTCAGAAAAGATGTCCTTCAACTGCTCTTCAGTAGCTTCATAAGGAATGTTACCCACTAAGGAATAGATAACACATTACAAGTCTGAGTTCGTAACCTAGATCCTTAGTGAGAAAGTAAACAGAGTATCTACTTTCATTACTGAGTAGGTAATAACTGGCTCAAAATAGTGTTCTCCAAAACCCACTTTGATGCTATCTCGTCAGATCTCTTAATAAAGGAAATAAACCACTGAGATAAAGTGCCAAAGGAATAGACATAATTCTGAAAGAGTTCTGTGGATCTGACAAGTCATGGATTTCCCATTACTTGTGATTAAAGTATGTAAACCTTGGTATTTACCTGTCAGCAATTACTAAAAATATTATAATTTTTAAAACACGTTGTATTATCCATAATTCTACAGAAGTACATGGGAGAAAATGATGGGCACTGAGGGGAGTGTTTACAATTTATTGTTTTGTCATGTCTCTCTTTGAAGGATGCTTTTAAAACATTTTAAAAACAATTCTTGACAAGACTACTTAAAATAGTTTAAATCCTCTCTAAAATTCCTCTAACAGGGTTTTATTTTTATTTTTTATTTTTGTCTTTTTGAGACAGGGTCTTACTGTGCAGTTCAGGTTGGCCTTAAGCTCACTTTGTAGCTCAGGCTGGTCTCGAACTCACAACAATCCTCCTGCCATAGCCTCCCGAGTGCTGGGATTATAGGCCTGAGCCACCACACCCGGCTCTAACTGGGTATTAAATCATTCATCCACTGATTTATTTGCAACTCACCTAGATGGCCACGTGCCCGCTACGACTATAGATAAAGTAAAACGTTACGGGTAAAAACCAAAGGATGTAAATCTTTATGAGATTACAGAAACTGGGCACAGGGACCTGTACACTCAGCATACAATCAAATCTGTATCCTGGGATGGGAGTAAGATGTACTGTACTAGGCCGGGGAGATGGCTCAGTAGAATAAGCGCTTCCCTGGCAAGCGCAAGGGTCTGA
>PVKA01035262.1:0-22767 GCA_004027165.1 Ctenomys sociabilis
TTGCTACTAGCAACAGCCTCACACTTTGTACTTAATACACACTACGTAGTGAACACACACTATCTAGTTAACACATTACCTTATTATCACACTACCTAGTTGACACTATCTAGTTGAAAGCCCCAGACTGCTGAGAAAGCCCTCTTCAACCCAGTTCTCTCCTCTATTTGCACCCCCACAAAAGTACACCTGACATGTGCCAGCCTCTGTCTCCTTGGGCCACCCATCCCTCTGCCATAAATACCCTTCCTGCCCCTGGTGCAGGCACCCAGCTCTCCCAGGAAGCCCACTCCGACCTCCTCCAGTTGCCCCAGTACCAGGTGTCCCACCTCTCGGCACACATTGTCACTGCCAGTTAGCACATCTGTCTTCTTTCTCAAGCCATGGGCCCCTCACGGGCTAGGGCTGAGCCTATTCGACAGTTGTCATCCTCAAGGTCCTGGGCGCGGTCACCCGCAGAGCAGAAGGGTAAACTCAGCCGGGCATGGTGGCACATGCCTGTAATCCCAGCACTTGGGAGGCTGAGGCAGGAGGATTGTTGTGAATTCGAGACCAGCCTGAGCTACAAAGTGAGCTTAAGGCCAGACTGAACTGCATAGTGAGACCCTGACTCAAAAAGACAAAAAAAAAAAAAAAAAAAAAAAAAAAAAAAAAAAAAAAAAAGGGTAAACTCAGCCCCAAGTCAGTGGCCGGGTCCTGAGGCCCGCCATAGTGATCACTTTGCCCTCTGCCGGACAGTTCGAGTTACTACAGTTTTGGGCCGCTCTAGTGAATTTATGAACAGGGGCGATGAATTCCTAGCATCGACTGTCAAAAGTGTGATCTCAGGACTAATAGCGTCAGCATCATTTCCGAACTTGTTAGGAGTGGAAATGGCTGGGCTGCCCCCGAGACCTGTAAGTCAGAATCTCATCGTGGGGCCCAGCGATCTGGGTTTAACTGTCCTCCAGGTGACTTGGATACACTTTCCTAGTGCCTCAAGCTTGAGCTCCTCCCAGGGGCCCTAGAAAATGGAGGAGGCCAGAATCTATCTGTCAGGAATGCCAGAGAAAGTATCAGGTGTGTACAAATTTCAACTTTACTAGGTATCTTTCTTCTTTTCTTTCTTTCTAACTTTAGATCCTGAATAGGGCATGGTGGCACATACCTGTAATCCCAGTGCCTGGGAGGCTGAGGCAGGAGGGTCATTGCAAGACAACCTAGGCTACAAAGGAGCTCAAGGCCAGCCTGAAATGCATAGCGAGACCCTGTCTCAAAAAGACCAAAAAGTAAAGTAAATAAAAAATTAGATGGTAATTTAAAAAAATCTGTATCCTACACTTGCTATAAAGCTTTGCTATCACCATTTCAAAGTTTAATGATCTTCACAAGTAAGTTTATTGGTACAGGTATATACAATAATCACATTCATCATAGAGAATTTTTACTTGTACATGATAGATCTCCTTTTTTTTTGGTGGAACTGGGGATTGAACTAAGGCCCTTGCGCTTGCCAGGGAAGTGCTTATTCCACTAAGCCATCTCCCCAGCCCCTGTCTCTTTTTTTTTAAAATAAAATAAAACACTTGCCTAGCAAGGTTCTGAGTTCAATCCCCGAACCATTCAATAAATAAATTAAATAAATAAATAAATAAATAAATAAAATAAAGCTTATTGAAAAGCAACTGTACTTCCACATCATCGTAGCAAATAACAAAATACATAATTTATAAGGATATTAAAATATAAGGGATGGCCAAATAGCTCAGTGAGGCTGTGAAGATAGCTCAGTAGAATAAGCATTTGTCTGCCAAGCACAAGGTCCTGAGTTCAATTCCTGGTCCTGAAAAAAAAAAAAAAAAGCCTCAGTGGATCAAAGCACCTGCAAGTAGGCACAGGGACCGGGGGTTCAATCCCCGGGCCTGCCGTGCTGGCCCCATCCTGGGGTGCGCTGAGACAGTGATTGAGATATTAAAATATGAAATAGGGATGAATCTCATTACAAATTTAACAAGATCTATATTCAAAAAACTAGAAAACATTACAGAGAAATTGAAGATTCCAAGAAACATTTTTCTTTTGGCGGAACCAGGGATTGAACTCAGGCCCTTGCGCTTGCCAGGGAAGCGCTTATTCCACTGAGCCATCTCCCCGGCCCCCCCAAGAAACATTTTAAGGCAAAATACCGGAAGATAACCATTTTCCAAAAACTGGCCTAATAATTTAACTATAATACAAATTCCAGTTCTTTAAATAGGCAGGCTTTTCTGAAATTGATATGAAAATCCAAAAGCCTTCAAATTATTAAAACCATTTTTAAAAGGAAGAAAAACGTCAGATGAAATTATTTACAGAATTAATACACATTTATATCTTCTTTACTTTTTCAGCTTCTCACACTAGGGAGACAATATGCTGCTTACACACATGGGTCTGATTTATTTTACTTATGAGTATGGACTTGAGTTGCATTTATTTACCTATAAGTCTCCAGTTTATCTTTTTTTAAATATGCTCCCCCCACACACACACACGCAGTACCAGGGATAGCACTCCAGACCTTACACTCCCCAGGCAAGCGCTTAGGCAGCTGAGTTGCATCTCCTGTAGTGACAGCCGTCAGAAGCTTCAGTTCTGAGGGAGCAAGGAACAGAGAACAGAGCCTAAGGAAACTGGCCCCTTGTAATTGCCACAAGCTGGAGATAAGGTACCAGACTCCTGTAGGCGGTACCCTGTCTGGTCTTCGTTCCCTTACCTGGGAAGTTACTAAGTAATGATGGGTAAACTTAGAGTTTGGAAGGCCATGTAAATAACAGCTTGCTAGGGCCGGCCGTATAGCTCAGCGGACTAAGCGCTTGCTTAGGTAAGCGTAGGGACCAGGGTTCGATCCCTGCTTCTGCTTGCCACGCTGGCCCCGCCTTTGGGTGCGCTGAGCCGGCGATTGGAGTCCGGGCGTGGTGGCGCGCGCCTGTAATCCCAGCACTAGGGAGGCAGAAAGCAGGAGGATCACTATGAATGTGGGCTGCATAGTGAGACCCTGTGGACAAAAAAAAAAAAAAAAAACAGCTTGCTTACCCCAAATCAGTTATGCACATTCCTTAGCCTGTTTGTAGCCTTAAATAAATGTGAGAAGTTTTGGTGGCTCAGGGCTCACTTAGGGAGAGACTAAGCTCAGTGAGACCTCTGCAGCTACATTCATCCAGTCTTCCCCTCCTTTCTTTTGGCTCCAACTGATAATATACAACAATCCCCAGCCAGACTCAATCCTTCTAAAAGACTGAGTAGTACTCTATTATATTCAAAACAAAACAAAACAAAAAAACCAACTTTTTTTCCAGTACTGGGAGTCAAACTCAGGACCTCGCACTGCCAGGCAGGTGCTGCACCACTGAGCTACGTGCCTGGCCAAGACCACATCTTTTTTTTGTTACATTTGAAGCATATATAATTGTCACATTCATCAGGGGAATTTGTACCTGTCAATGATAGATCATGATTCTTTTTTTCTTCTTCCCATTCCCTTACTCTACAATCCCTCCTTCTTAGTGATTTTAAAAATGTATTATTTATTTATTTATTTATTTATTTATTTATTTATTTATTTATTTGGTACGAGATCTCTCTACACATCTTGTACTCTTTTTTTGAGGGGGGCGGTGTCAGCTCAGCCTGCCCTGGGGGTGGGGCTGGTGCAGCAGGCATGTGGTGCTAGGGATGGAACCCAGTCCCTGAGAGCTTGCCTAAGCTTGCCAAAGCAGGCGCTTTAGACTGCTGGGCTATCTTGCCAGCCCCACATCTTGGACTCTTGGTGAGCCTCCTGTCTCAGCTTCCCCAGCGCTGGGATTATAGGCATGTGCCACCAGGCTTGGGCTTGGTGGCCGACACCGTGCATCCGGGTCCTTCCACTTGCAAGGCAGGTGCTTAGACTCCTCAACCTTTTCTTAGTGACTTTTTTTAAAACAAGGAGCTCTCCATTTTTATTTTGTTCTGGGTCCCTGAGAAGATCTCTCACCATGCCCCAAGCACAGTATTTGGGGTTCTGAGCTCAGAGCTGGAGCTGGACCAGCAGCGGCTGAGCTGTGCCTCCCAGTTTCAGCCCACCAGCCCTCTTCCCCAGATGCCTTCACCCTTGCATCTCCCTGCCCCTGTCCTCACCCCTTCTCTTCCACCTTCCACACAGTAAGGTGAAGTTGCCCGTTACTCCTGCTCAAAATTTTTCTTGGGTGTCTTTTTTTTTTTTAAGACACCTTAACAAGACAGATTTGATAAATTAGTACATTGCAAACTGTTTTCATAATGTTTTGGTATCATACAAGGTGCATACATGATATTATACTTATAGACATTATAGCAGATGTCTCTTATCTATAAATTAAGAGTGTCTTGGGCGTCTTCTTAACATTGCTTGTAGGATGGGGCAGGGAGTAGCTGTCTTTTCGGAGCACAGAGCAAAGATCTAGATACTTTCCCTGGACATCCTCTCCGGAATCTGTAGATAGCCCAGCCTGTGGTGGGCAGCAGGTGACAGAAAGCCAAGAGAATATTCACATAGCACCTGCTATGGGCCCAGCACTGTAGTAGGTGACAGGAATGCAGTGATGGAGGCAGCACAGCTGGAGCACATCATCCAAGGACCTTTCTTCTCTGCTCTATGCCCTGACCTTGTGCCCTAAGCAGGCAGAAGGGGCAAGTGGCTCTTTTCATTTTTAATTTTTCAGAGGTAAGCGGGACATCGTTCTACACTTTCTTGAAGATTTAGTTCAAAATTATGTCATGAGAAGTAGGTAGGAAGTGCAGAAAATCTAAGGTCAAGGATGGGCAGGAGGGGAATGGGGCCAGGTGGGTGGTGCTTGCCTGCAACCCCAGATTCAGGAGGTCTGGGCAGCAGGGCTCATGGCAGGCCTGAACTCTAATGAGATCCTGTCCCAGAAAACAGAGGGGCATGAGAGCTGCTTTCCTCTGAGGCGATTACAAAAAATCAACCCAGGGCACCATTTTACCTCTTGCTGCCATGAGCAGGCTGCAGGACTTTTGGGTCTGGGTACTTCTAGAGGCACTGACAGGCCCTAGCTGGGCCACAGCTCCCAGTGACCAACTGCCCTGGTTTGCCCAAGAATGGAGGGCACAGGCCCTTGGGTGCTGCACCAAGGACAGTCCAGAGCGGACTCAGCAGCTGGTCACCCCCAGTAGCTTGAGCCTGCAGCCTGCTGCATACTTACTAGATGCTGCAGGACTGTGGACTCGGCACAGGGCAAGACCAGCAGGTGACAGCTGCACACGGGTCAGTCACACTGAGTGTAGCCTCACGGGCACCTACAGTGACTCAGTGACCCGGCTTGCAAGCCCTCCTCCGCTTTGCTGGCTGGGTGACCTTGACTTACTTATTGACAATCTCTGAGCTTACCTGTGCCCTCTTGAAAAGGAGGTAACAGCCAGGTGTGGTGGTGCACACCTGTAATCCCAGCACTAGGAAGGCTGAGGCAGAAAGATTGCTGTGAGTTCAAGGCTGCCTGGGCTATATAGTGAAACTCTAAAAAAGAGAAAAGAGAGAGAGAAAGAGAGAGAGAGAGAAAGAGAGAGAGAGAGGGAGAGAGGGAAGGAAGGAAGGAAGAGGGAAGGAAGAAAGGAAGATAGATAGATAGATAGATAGATAGATAGATAGATAGATAGATAGATAGATAGATAGATTCACTTGCAGGGATACAGTAAAGATGAAAATGAGAGAACTCAGGAAAAGTAAAAGTTAATCATAGAGCTAGGCTCTGCTATAAGAGAACCAAGAATGACAATAGGGTGAACAAGTGTGTTTCTCCCTCAGATAAAAAGTCAGAAAACAGTTGACCCACGGTGGCACAGGGACTCTATTTCCTTCAGTCCCCAGCATCCAGCCCCTGGCTCTTCCCATCCCAGTGTGTGGACACTTGTCCTCGAAGACCAAGATGGCAGCCTGTGGAAGAGCTCTGCGGTGCCTTCTCACTTCAGGTGGGGCAGAAGTCCAGCTCATACCACCCGCTCCTACCACAAAAGGGCAGCAGGTCCCTGTAGGGTCAGTATGGGCACCCTGGGCACAGTGGGGAGAGGATGGGGCTGGCACTGACTCAGAGAGGAGAGGTAAGAGCGTCTCTGGGTGGGTCTGGCAAGCTGGTCACGATACCCTATGGTTCAGCGGGTCACCCCCACTCTGAATGCCAGCTGTCGTGCCTGTTCCATCTGGGAACTCAGCAGTAGGGCTCTGGGCTACAAGAAGTCCCCAGGACCACACAGGGGTGATGGGGGGCCAAGGAGGGAAAGAGGCCACAGCACCACAGTGGGCTCTAGTGGCACAGGCAGTGGGGACCAGAACAGAGCCTATCTTCCCAAGCACCACCACACAGCGAAAGAAGACACAGAGTCAAACAAGTCCTATTTTGTCTGAGAAACAAGTGAGCAGCGAATCAGAGGGCTCTGGCAAGGGCAGCCTCTGCCAAGAAGCAGCAGCAGACGCCCAGAGTCAGGAAACATGGGCCGGCAGCCTGCCCTGCTCAGTCTGAGGTGGCTGCTCCCAGATGCCACGGTGAAGGGATCTGCCACCGAGTGGGCAGAGGGCTCTCGATGGCAGGGGAGCTGTTGGACCACTGCGAGTCCTCCTGCCAAAAGTCCTCCACAGGCCCAGGGAGACAGCTAGGGCCCAGGGAGATAGCTCAGTAGAATAAGCACTTCCCTGACAAGTGCAGAGTCCTGAGTTCAATCCCTAGTACTGCAAAAAAGAAACAAACAACAACAACAAAAGCCCCTCCACACACACACTTTGCCTGGGTGTGGAGACCCAGCCCCAGCCCTGGACAGCAAGCCCCACAAGGTGCGGCTTTCCTGAGCCAGGGAGCAAACCTCCTCATGCTGGGGGTTGGCCCAGATTGTCTGCCAGCTGCACTGCAGCCTGGAGCCTTTCTTCTCCCCTGTCACCACCGGAGGGAGGGAGGCTTTCTGCTGTAGGGGACCTGGAGCAGGGTCTTCCAAGGGGACCTGCAGGAAGGGCCCAGCCATGAGCCACCACTGGGAGTTCCTGCTGAGGAGTGGTAAGATCTGGTGGGGGCACAGGTGAAATACCAGGCCTCAGCCTGGGGAAGTGGCTATGGGGGCTGGGGAGCCAGGGAGTAGAGGGAAGCGCACCTGGCAGTCTAGGATACAGAACTCTCAGTCAGAAGCTGGCGATTCCAGGACACCTAAAATCCGGACTCTAACTGCACGTGAAGAGTAAAGTCCAGGCTCTGCCCCAGGTGGTGGGATGGGTGCTAGGCCTGCCTTAAAGATTTGAGAGCCACAGTTGGGGACGAGCAGCATTACTGGGGAAGTAGTGAGTTTATCAGGGGACATGGCAACTTTGAAAAGACTTGGGATCATCCAGAGGAAGTTAGGAATGTGAGTTCAGATCTGGGGCCAGGTCAGAGCTGGAGCCAGAGTTACTAAAGCAAAGGCAGAGAGGTGCACAGCCAGTGCCCTAAGGGTCACCCACAAGCTTTTATGTTTACGGTTGAGGAAGCCAAGACAAAGCCTGTTGGGTTGTGTTCTTCCCAGTTCTGCTTCCACCTTTACCACACAGTCCATGGAGGGAAGGGTGCACTTCCTCGCCCTACTGACCCTGAGGTTGGTTTTGTGACTTCTGTGGGAATGGAACGTGGACAGAAAAGGGCATAAATGATGCTCTGAGCCCCGGACTTCTGAGGAAGCACGTGTTTCTGCTCACGCCCTCTGAGGTTCTGCCATCCTCAGGAGAAAACTGTGCTCTGTGTAGCCCTTGGTCCTTGAATGAGAGAAACGTAGAGTCAACCTGGGCCTGAAAATGAGTCCCTGTCAGGGTTGGGGATGTAGCTCAGCGGTATAAATACTGACCTGGCAAGTGCAAGGTCCTGAGTTGGATTCCCAATCCAAAAAACAAAAGGCTGGGGAGATGGCTTAGTAGAATAAGTGCTTGCCTAGCAAGCGCAAAGGCCTGAATTCAATCCCCTATTCTATCAAAGGAAAAAAAAAATCCCAATCAGACCCTTCTTTATCCCTCCTACCTACCTATAGACCCTATGATGAAACTAGGAAGTATTGTTTATAAGCTACAGGCTTCTGAATTTTTTTTTTTTTTGGTGGAACCAAGAATTGAATTCAGGCCCTTGTGCTTGCCAGGGAAGTACTTATTCTACTAAGCTATCTACCTGGCCCAGGAGTTTGAATTGTTACATAGCATTATTGTGTGTGTGTGTATGTGTGTATGAGAGAGAGAGAGAGAGAGAGAGAAAGAGAGAGAGAGAGAGAGAGAGAGAGAGAGAGAGAGAGAGAGACTGAGGACTGAACCAGAGCCTTTGCCCATCTGCCACTTTAATTTTTTTTATTTTGAGACAGTGTTTTGTCCAGCTTAGACATAAAATTGTATTTCTCCTGCCTCAGCCTCCCAGAGTGTTGGGATTACTGGTGTGTGTCACCGTGCCTGACTGTATATAGCATTATAATAATTCTAGCTGACCAATCCAAGGTAGAAGAAATGATCACAAAGGATCACGGTAAAAGTTGTAAATGAGTAAATTTTCTCATTACTCAGAAATACATAGAAAGTAATGCTCAGTAGAACTACAAGTCTACAACACTGTCACAAACCTCAGTGTGACTGTAACAAAGGCATGACCTAGGGCTGGCCAGATAGCTCAGCAGACTAAAGCACCCGCTCAGGCAGTGCGCAGCGGCCTCTGGGGCACACTGGGATGGCAATTGAGACTGGGCGTGGTGGCGTGCCTGTAATCCCAGCGCTTGGGAGGTTGAAAGCAGGAGGACCACTATGAGTCCAATCTATGTGGTGAGACCCTGTAGACCTTGTACTAAAAAAAAAAAAAAAAAAAAAAAAGACATGACCTGCACTGATTGGCATGACAGACACCACGGGGATTATCTTCCATGTGTGCTTCGCTAGGGATTGCTTCTGCCTCCTGCTTCCAAGGTCTACATACAGAAGGACTGTGTCCTTCACTCTTTGCCCCTCTGGTGGAGGAGGAAGACCACAGCCTACCTGGGCCAATCATTCTTGGAGCTAGAACAGAGTTGGAAGCATCAGTTTCTCTTAGGTGGGTGGCCCACAACAGTATTGCTCTTGGGCCTGCTTCAAGCCATGTTTTGTTCTCATCCTGAGGCCCAATACCATCCCTGCCCTTAGAAGTTCAGAGATTGCTCGTAGCCTGCCACTGAATTCTCTTTTATGCTGAAAGTAGTTCGCCTCAGCATTCAGTGATAGACCAAAGAGAACCAGTTAAACAAAAGATAAATCTGTAGGAGACAGCACATGGCATTGGCATTTGTGAAATTTCCTTTGAGCCAAGGTCTTGTTATGTAGTCCAGACTGCCTCAAACTCACAGTGGTCCTCCTATGTGTTGCTGCCATTGTTTTTTGTTTTTATTTTATTTGTGAGACATGGTCTCATTATGTAGCCCAGATTGCCCTTGAACCTGCAGTGGTCCTCCTGTCTCAGTCTCCCAGGTGCTGAGATTACAGGCATGTACCCCAACACCTAGCCAAAATTTCCTTTAGTAAAAGGATCTGATGTGTCTGTGATGTGGCAGGTCGTCTCCTTAGAGGACAGTGCCAGATTCCATTTCACATCTCAGTGTCAGCTTAGGGTAGGTGGGGCCGAGTCCCTGCAGAGACTCCCTGAACTCCTATGGGAAGCTCTCCTTGGTACCAGGAGCCATTGATGTCCAGGTGGTGCTGACCGCTTCAAAGATTTTAATTTTCTGCCCTGAGTAGCACCTCTGATTGCCTCTGAAGCACATGACATTAGGACTCCCCTCAATTCTCCTCTTTCTGACCTCTCCCCTGCTGCTCTTGGAGATAAGAGAAGTCCCTTTGTTCTGAGGAAATTCCAGCAGCAGCTAGTTGCATCTGGGGCTTACTGACTGTCGCTCTCCAGCTGTGTGACTTTGGACAAGCTGCACACACTCTGTACCTAAACCACCTCTTAGGATGCATAGGAGTGAAACTCTTGTTGACAACAGCAAAAACAATAAGAAAAAAAAATGGGAAAAGAATAGGAATAGAAAAAAAAAAAAAAAGAATAGGAATAGACATTTCTTCAAAGAATGAATACAGGGCCAAATAAGCACCTAAAAAGACACTCACTATCTCTAATGATAGGAAAATACAAATCAAAACCACACTGAGGAGCTGCTACCCAGCCACCAGCGTGTCCCCCAACTGTCCCCCAACCAGAAGATGAGTGTGGGTGAGTATGTGGAGAAGCTGGATTCTTGTGCACTCCTGGTGGGAACGTAGTGCTGCTGTGGAACAATCTTATTTTCAAAACATTAGAAATACAATTATCCTTCAGGCCCAGCAATGTTGCTTGTGGGTATATAACACCAAGAATTGAAAGCAGAGTCTCTGAGGCGGTAGTGGCAAACCTAGGGCACGCATGCTATTCTGCCGTGGGCTACTGGGGTCACTGAAAGCTTCGCCACGGCTGCCTTGAGGAATGTTTGCACGCCCATGCCCACAGCAGCATACTGACAACAGTCAAGGGGTGGAGAGGCCCAAATGTCTGCTGGCAGCTGAATGAGCACAGAAAGTGTAGTGCATACATACAAGAGAATGTTAGCCCACCGTTTTTTTTGTTTTTTTTTTCTGGCACAGGCTGCCTTAAGGGTGGGTCTGGTAATGTAGGTAGAAGTACGGAACAAACCGAGGTATCCTGCACCTGACTGCATTTGTATGAGCAGGCGCTTAACCAGCTGAGCTAACCTAAAGCAGAAAACTCTGATACGTTACCAGAGGGGTGAAACTCAAGCACTATATATATATATATATATATATATATATATATATATATATATATATATATATAAAATTTATTTATTTATTTATTTATTTATTTATTTATTTATTTATTTATTTTTTAATGTATGTGGTACAGGGTCTCACATGGAGCTCAGACTCCTGCTATCTTCAGCTTCCCCAGGGTTGGGATTATAGGTGTGTGCCACCATGTCTGGTCTTGGTGGCCAGCTCAGTGCACCTGAGGGTGGGGCCAGCATGGCATGTGGTGCTGAGATGGTCCCTGTGCCTGCCTAAGCAGAGTAGAGAAATTCAGAAAAACAGTGACTCTGGGGCAGGTGAGACTGCTCAGCAGACTAAATCGGCTGCTTAGGCAAATATAGGAACTGTGGTTGCTACTTTAGCCCCACCCTCAGGGGGCACTGAGCCAACCAGAATCAAAGCGTAGTGATGCGCCTGCAGTCCCAATGCTGGAGAGGCCGAAAGCCGGAGGATCACCATGAGTCCGAGCTGCATGGTGAGACCCTGCAACAACCAAATACATTCAAAAACAAAAACAAAAAAACCAGTAACTCCCAAAGTTTGGTAGGGGAAAGAAGAGATACTGTCAAGCGGCCGTGGCTTGTGCTGCTCTAAGCCCGACCATCCGGGGAAATATCGTGCCGCAGTTTAAAGCCATGCTAGAAAACAGCCTCCGGCCCCTGGGCGAGAACTTCCGGTGGTACCTGAAGATGAAATGTGGCAACTGTGGTGAAATTTCAGAGACATGGCAATACATCCAACTGATGGGCAGTGTGGCCTTGAAGGGAGGTCATGGCAGTGCTCTATGGCCCAGAAGCGCAAGCTGTGTGCACGGGAAAATTCCATTGAGATTTTGAGCAGCACCATCAAGCCATTTTTTTTTTTTTTTTGTCTTTTTGAGACAGGGTCTCACTATGCAGTTCAGGCTGGCCTTAAGCTCACTTTGTAGTCCAGGCTGGTCTCGGACTCACAACAATCCTCCTGCCTCAGCCTCCCTAGTGCTGGGATTACAGGCCTGCGCCACATCAAGCCTTATAATGCTGAAGACAATGAGAAGTCCAAGACAATTGTGTGCTGGGCCTTGAGCCAATTGATTTCCAGCCCCAGGCAGGGTTTGCTGTTGAAGGTGTGGAATCAGGGACAGTCTTCAAGGACACTAACGTGCAGGAGAAGGACAGGACTATGAGGAGAAGTCTCAGGAGTCTGTGGGAATCTTTGAGGTCATGTACCAGTTTGTGAAGTGCTGAACCCTCTCACTGCATACTTCCCCTTAAGAACTGAGAAGAGACAAAGTGGCCCAAGCAGTAGAACCCACAGAGGCTGGTGCCTGTGTCCCTCATCTCTTGGCAGAAAGAAGAAAGAAAGAGAGAAAGAAAGAAAGAAAGAAAGGAGAGAGAGAGGGAGAGAGAAAGAAGAAAGAAAAGAAAGAAAAAAGAGAGGGAGAAAGAAGAAAGAAAGAAAAGAGAGAGAGAAGGAGAGAGAAAGAAGAAAGAAAGAAAGAAAGAAAGAAAGAAAGAAAGAAAGAAAGAAAGAAAGAAAGAAAGAGAGAAAGAAAGAAAGAAAGAAGAAAAAAAAAAGATATTGTCTGGTGCGTACAGTGTCAGTTTGTGTGCTGTTTTGCCTTGGCAGTGCTAGGCTGAGGACTGAACCCAGGGCCCCTGTGCCCTAGGCAAGGACAGCCCTACTGAGTCTGCAGCCACCCTAGAGTTTCAGTTCTGCAAGATGGAAAAAAGTCCTGGAAATGAAAGGTGAAGATGGAAGAACAAAGTGAATTTCCTGAATATAAACTTTTTTTTGGTGGAAACAGGATTGAACTCAGACGCTCAGACTCTTGCCCTTGCTAGGGAAGCGCTTATTCTATTGAGTCATTTCCCCAGCCCCTTAATATGAACTTTAAAATGGTTAGAATGTAATTTTGCTATGTATATTTTAGCACTTAAAAAAAAAAAAAAAGACTTTGGACCAGTGCCTTGTGTACAAGGCCCACAGCAGATCCTGTCACTGGAGTCTGCAGGCTCAAAGCTCTTTCTGTGACCGCAGGAAGGCATCCCTGGCCTTTGTCACTGGTTGACATTTCCCCTTAGGCAAGGGCAGAGGTGGGAGAGGCCTGAGCACACCAGCAGCCTTGGGAAAGTCTCTGAGGCTGGATAAAAAGAAACTCTGTGCCTTGCTCATTGAGCCCTGAATAATGCCTTTTGTTTTTGGTGATTGAACCCAGGCCCTCCACACGCTGAGCATTCATTGTGCCGAGATCTTTTTAAAAATAAGTAAATAAATTTTATTTTTGAAAGAGAATAACAAATATTTTTAAAAACCTTACATACATTAGAAATAATATAGAATTTCACTACACAAAATGATAGGAATTCAACTGCATGTTGTGTTCTCAACTTAGTTGTTCAGATTACCAGATATAAGCATGACAAACTGGTCAAAAAAGTTATAAAAAATTGCAAAGGAGAAAAAGATTAATGCTGAAACAGAAGGATCACTATGAGTCTGTTTCTTTTCCTAGACCAGTGGAAAGCAGCAGTACAGTTATACAAGCTATCATAAAGGCTGTGGGCCTTGTACACAAGGCACCGGTCCAGTTTGTTTTTGTTTTTTGTTTTAAAGTGCTAAAATACACAGAGCAAAATTACATTCTAAGCACTTTAAAGTTCATATTCAGATATATTATATCTGAAAGAAAGGAAATATATATAATATATATATATACACATATATATTATATATATTTCCTTTCTTTCTTTCTTTCTTTCCTTCTTTCTTTCTTTCTTTCCTTCTTTCTTTCTTGTGTCCTTTTCTCATCCCAGTTGTTCCTTCCCTTTGAACAGATTCTTTCCTTTTTACAATATCTACTGTACCTTTCAGGTCTTATTTACTTTCTCAGGTTCTCACACTAGCAAGACAATACGAAGTTTGCACACATGGGTCTGATTTGTTTCACTTAAGAGTATGGTCTCTGCATCCATTTACTTATAAAAGCCTTGAATTTATGCATATTTTTACAGCTGAGTAATACTCCATTGTGTAAAAATGCCTCATCTTTCATCCATTCCTTGGTTGACTGGCATCTGGGTGGTTTCTGAGAGTTGGTTATGACAAATCACGGTGCTGTAAACACGGGTGCACACATATCACCGTGGTCTGACGTTCTCAGTTCTGGAATGCCACGGGTCTTCTTAAACTGGGGCGGGACAGCCTGGCCTGCACCCTAACGCACTGGCCGCAGGGTGATCGTTGTCATTAGGAAAGGCATCCGCACAGCTGTCTGCACTGTGAGCTGAACTGACCGCTTGTCCTTCGTGGAATGTGATTTTTGCTTGAAAAAAAAAAAAAAACTGACAGATGCATCATAGGTGTGCAGAGCTGGGATCTGGCAGATGTGTTCTCAAAAATGAATCAAGCGGTGCTGTCAGGTCTCAAGGCAACCTGACAGGATTTACTGCTGATAAAATTCGGGCTTTCAAGCAAAAATTAGAATATCAAAACCTTGTCACTGTCAGAGCTTCCCAATGCTTAATGACCTGTTTACTGAGATTGGTGGTGATGTTAATGAATGTGATATTAAAAAAAAAACTCTGTATTTTAGGGGTCTATAGGGTGTTCAGGGTCTTACTACTTGACTGGGCTCATAGTAATTCTCCTGTTTACAGCCTCTCAAGTGCTGCAATTACAGGTGCGCGCCACAATGCCCAGGCTCAATCACTGTCTCAGCGAAGCCCTGGGTTGAGGCTGGCAAGCAGGCCTGGGGATCAAACCCTAGCCCCTGCTTGCAGGAGCTTTAATCCACTAAGCTATTTGGCCAGCCCTATGAACGTGATTTTTAAAAAATGTTGTATACTCAAACCTGTCAATATGGGGAAGATTTGCCTTACCTAGTGAATCATTTTTCCCCAAATAGTCTTTCCTAGCTATCTGTGTATCTTTGCTTCCTTTTTTTCTTTCCTTCCCTCTTTAAAAAAAAAAATTAATTATTTTTAATGTATTTGGTACAAAGTCTTATGACACAGCTCAGACTCATAGTGATCTTTCTGTTTCAGCCTGCCCAGCACTGGGGTTACAAGTATGCGCCCAGGGCAGGGCTGGCATAGTGTGTGGCACCAGGGATCAAACCTGGGTCCTTCTCCTTGCCTAGGCAGGAGTTTAGACCACTGAGCTACCTCCTCCCTCTCCCTTTTTAAAAATAAAGGGTATCACTATGCAGTTCAGGCTGGTCTTAAGCTCACTTTGTAGCATAGGCTGGTCTCGAACTCACAACAATCCTCCTGCCTCAGCCTCCCAAGTGCTGGGATTACATGGATGTGCTACCACAGCCTACTTGTTTTCTATTAGGACAAGCATTACACTCATAAACTGGGCATGCTGTGCATGCCTGTAATCCCAACACTCTGCCAGGCTGAAGCAGGATGAGCACAAGTTTGAGTCCGGTTGGGCAACTTAGTGAGACCCTGTGTCAAAGTCAAGAACAAAAGGGCTGGGGATTGTAGCCCAGAACCAAAGCTCCAGTTCAATCCCCAGCATCCTGAAACAGTTAGAAAAAGAAACTCATAAACACATATAACAATGTTACTCTTATCTTACTAATTTATTTTGCTTGGAGAATATAGTTATTTTTTTCTAAAAATATGTTAACATTAGGCTTGTTTGTTGTCACTTTAAATTACATATGTAGTTTAATGTATCTATTTTCAATGGCAAGCAAAAACACTGAAATGACACCCAGGATTTGGAGGCAGATTTATTTTATGTCGATGGGCACTGATTAGGATCATGCCCAGAATATCAGGCCCTGACCTCTGGTGATCTAGGGCTATTATGGGATAAGCAAGCAGGAAGTACAGAGGCAGAATGGCTTGCCAGTTGGGGATTGGTTTACACCATGTGCATCACAGTGACCAGCATAAGAGGCAGAAGCAACTGGAAATGCAACAGGAAACATTACCTGGGCAACTAAGAAACTGAAGTATACTGGCTTTTGGGGTGGGTCGTTTTCTATTACAATAGTAATGTAAGTGCCAAGGTAATTCTTTGGTGTTCTCAATAGTTTTTAGGTGTGAAAAGTGGTCCTGATAACAAAAATCTTGAGAACCAGTGCTGTAGCATAGCATTATTCTGCACTAACAAGCATCAGACACCAGGGGGCAGCAGAGGCCACATGAGGCCTCCCGTTACAGGAAAGGTGCTGTGTACCTGCATGGTGTGGTCCTGCTTTGTGCGAGGACACAGATGTAAATCTGACAAGGAGTTGGTGGTTGGGGAAAAAAAGCCCTGCAGTTAACAGTGGAGGGGACAAAGCAGACACTGAACACCCAAAGGCACTGGGAAGGCTTGGAGTTCTGGGTGAGCCCTCTACCTCTGAACTATATATCCTTTGTTCTTTTTTGTTTTTTTTTTTTTTTTTTTTTTAAATTTTATGTATTTGGTACAGGGTCTTCACTATGCAGCTCAGACTCACAGTGGTCCTCTGGTCTCAGCCTCCCCAGCAGTGGGATTACAGGTGTGTGCTACCATGCCCAGTCTTGGTGGCCAGCTCCAGGTGCCCCAAGTGGGGCTGGCAGAGCATGTGGTACCAGGGATTGAACCTGGGCCCTTAAGCTTGCCTAGGCAGGTGCTTAGATCGCTGAGCTATTTCTGCACCCACCCCCCATTTTTTTTTTTTTTTTTTTTTTGGTATTTAGGACTAAACCCAGGGCCTTTTCTCTGAGCTACAGCCCCAACCTTTTTTCATTTTTTTATTCTGACACAGGTTCTCACTAAGTCACTAAATTTCCAAGGCTGAGTTTGAGCTTGTGGTACGCCTGCCTCAGCCTCCCAAAGTGCTGGATTTTTAGGCACATGCTACTACACCTGGAAAGCTTGGAGTTCTGATCAGGTATTCCCATGTACTGGTGGCAGGCTTGGTGGGATGGAAGAAGCACCCAGCACTGGGGTCCCAGCACGCTTGAGGTTTCCCAGCCTTCAAGGCTGGAGCCCAATCAGAGATCTGGGAGAATGAGGAGGAGGAGGGGCACGCATCACCCTTACTGCCTTGATGTAGACACTTCCTGAAGCCACCCGACCCCTGACCCCTCTACCTACTGAGAGGAGCCACAGAAACCACACACACCTGTTCCTTTCCCTCGCAGGCCTTGGTTAGCCCTAGAAGCTCTGCTCTCCTCAGTGCCCATCTGGCCTTCTCCTCCACACAGCTTCCAGCTCTGAGGCCTACTCTAGCTCCTGGCTCAGCCTCTCCTCTGGCTGGTCCCTCCCTGCAGCCCTTTCACAATTGTCCTGGAAACTGTCTGCTGTCATCAAGTGCTCCCTGCCTCCTTTCCACCCGACTGCTCACCCAGAGGACATCTTGTCCTGTCTTCCTGGCCCTCATTAACCTCTGCCCACCCCAGCCCCTGCCCCCCTCTGGCACATGCTCCACCTTTCCCCCTATTAGTTTTCCCACTTCATCCTGTAAGACCACCCTCTCAGGGCCAGGGAGTTAGCTCAGCAGAATAAGTGCTTGCCTGGCAAGTGCAAGGGCCTGAGTTCAATCCCTGGTTCTGCAAAAAAAAAGAAAAGAAAAAAACCCCAAACTACCCTCTCTTCCAAGGGCAATGTTCTCCATGCCCAGGGCTCAGCTTTCAGCCTTGGTCTCTCTCGTAATGTCCTGGTCCAAATATCCCAGAAATCTCCCCCAAGGCACCCCTCCAGCCACACCGGACCCCACATCTGCACCTCAGAGCCCTCTCCCCATCAGATCCCACCCAGCACCCTGTGAATGAAGCCCTCATTGTCAGGCCCCCCCAGCTGAACGCTGGTGTCACCCTAGACCATCCTATCTAGGTCCTGCCTCCTCCCCTCAAAAGTTCTCAGATTGCCTGGGGCACCAGGGCCATCACCAGAGCTCAGGTCTCTCCTTGATACCTGGATTCTTAAAACACAGCCACACTCTGCCTCAGCCTCTTTGCAAGCAGTGCCCAAGCGGTCTCTGAAAAGCAAATTTGACCTAGAAACTCCTGCCTCAACCCTCCCACACTCCTTCTACTGGCAGCCCAGAATCCAGCTTGTAGGATGCCACGCCCTCCCCCTCCAGCCCTGGCCTCTGGACCTCACTGCCTCTATGCTGTGCAGCTGCCTGTGGTTCTCACGCAGCACTGCTCAGGCCCCAGTAGGCACTGGCTCTCCTTTGTTTCTTCTCACCTGTGAGACAGGCCTCTATTTTCACCTCCATTTTCTCCATGAGGGAGCTGAGGAATAGACGGCAGATGGCTGGGCTTGGTTGTGGGTCTGGCTCCTAAACTCACAAGGTCACACCCTCAATATTCTCCATTCAGACTGTTGGGGGGGGGGGGCTGGAGATGTAGCTCAGTAGCACAGCACCTGCCTGTCAAGTGCAAGGTCCTGAGTTTGATTCCCAGGACCAAAGGAAAAAAAAATCCAAATTGCTCTCCAGTGACTCTCACTGTCCCTCCTCCTACATGTTCCTATCTATTCCCCACTCAACACATCCTCCTGCTCAGATCCTTTACCTTTAAGCCAGGGTGGGTCTCAGACACCCTGCCCAGATGTGTGTGGACCCCCTTCTCCTCCCTTTGGCAATAAACTGGCCACAGTTTTCCCTGTGGGCTGGGTGGAGTTCCAACCTTACAGTCTTACTACACATAGGTTGCAGCCACAGGGCCACAGAGGACACCAGAAGGCCAGGGAGGCCAGGGGCAGCTGGATTGGGGTCCACTGAGCCCACTGATGTACCTGGTCCCTGGTCCCCTCCTAGTAATGGCATTGGTACCTCAGCACCCAAACCGAAGCATCACCCAGCATGGTTTCTGCCTGTCCTCCAGCTCATCTTTTTTTTTTTTTTTTTTTTTTTGTGGAACTAGGGATTGAACTCAGGCCCTTGCACTTGCCAGGGAAGTGCTCATTTTACTGAGCTATTTCCCTGGCCCCCTAGCTCATCTTATTTATCCAGCACTTATGTGGGGCTTAAAAAAATGAATCTATCCGAGTCTTAAAGTACTTCACATTGCCACACGTGGTGCCCCCACCTTACAGAAGAGGAAACTGAGGCACCGAGAAATGATAGGGCTGTACCTGTTAGGATTCAGCCCCAGCCCATGTGGCTCTGGAGTCTGCACAAATGACTCTGGAGCCTGGCCTCAGTTTCACCCTCTTGTGTCAGTTCCTTAAATATACCTACTTCCTTACCCATCACTTGCCACATGTTTTTGTGATCAGTGTGCCCTGAGCCTAAAAGACTTGTCCTTCTTTATTACAGCAAGTTCTGCATATTCAAGTGTCACCTCCCCTTGAAAGCTGCCTTGGCCTGCCCTGCCCTGGCTGAAACAGGCAGTGTTCACAGAGAATGTGGCACACACATCCATGGAGACAACTGTGGACTACGGACTATCTGACAGTCCCAGCCCCAAGTGTTCAATGTCTGGTTTAAGCCTTGATCCAGCTTAGGAAATGCTTCTGAGACAGAGTGGCAGAGGGCAATCAGGTGGCCACCCCTTGCCCTTTGACAGTTCATACTTGGGTAGAAAACCTGAATCCACCAGCAGCCAAGATCCAAGAAGATCAGAGTTCTGAGAGAGGGACAAAAGCCTGGATGCGAACAGGCACCAGAGAAAGATGCCCTGCTGGTCACAGGGAGAACTGAGCAGGCTTCTCAGACTCAGCCTGTGTGCTGAACCTCCAGAGAAGGGTGGGGAGGAAAGGGAGGGAGGGAGGGGGGAGCGAGAAAGAGTAAGAGATGGAGCAGGAGGAAGGGAGGGGGAGAGAGACAGAGACAGACAGACAGATTGGCAGAGCCAGAGGCAGGGGTGGAAAATGCTAAGCACTTTGAGGGCCTGAGGAGCTCAGCTGAACTGAACAACCCCACTGGTGGCCTTGTCCACCAGTTACATCACACTGTCCCCTGCCACAACTTAGCACTGTACCTACCCAGACTGTGTGCACCATAAGGATGGGTTGGAAGCAGATCTCATGCAGAAGGCTTACACAGTTCACTGGCCTACTTAAGAAAAAGAATGCATAATTAGTAATAACTGGAGGCTTGAACGTGTTTACCGTGTAGAGAATAAGAAGGAGCTGCACCTTGCACACAGCCTGAAGTGTGGGCTGCAGAGCTCCTATAAATTACTGCCTCCAGGGAGGGGTGTGCAATGGGGTGGCAGAAAGCGCTACTGCTTCCCATCAGCCTCGAGCCACGGGTTCCAAGTATCTATGGGCCCTCAGCCACCCTCCTACAAGCCACCCTGATCACACTGTTGTCATACAGGGGGTCTCCCTGGCCACAAAAGGCCCCATAGTCACCATTCAGAAGGCTCTCTTTCATCTGGGACAGCCAGAGGGCAAACATGGGTGTTTGAGACCTGTTTGCTGGTCACCACTTGGTGACTGTGGCGGGCCTCCAGTCATGGAGGGTCTGTTCTGAAAAGCTTCTTTTCATTCTGACATTGTAGACCTCTGACCCCGCCAAGGCAGCTCTCCCAGCAGGGACGGCCAGACAGCTTTTCCTCTGAGAATTTCATTCATTCATCTCCCAGGGATGAGCTCGCAAAAAGGCTGGGCGGTGGTGGTGAGGGCACGGTGCCACGGAGGTGCTCCCAGCCCAGTAGGGGAAGTCAGGCCCAGACATCCATAATCCTAGAACTGCAAGCCAAGGGGACCAGACAGAAGCCAGGCTCCCAGAAGCTCAGGAAGGCCTCTCAGAGGAGGCGGCTGAGGGATGAAAGCATCAGCAACTACTGTGCTGGCCAAGCACATACTGTGTGCCACGCCCTGTGGTGGACTCTCAGAACACAGCACCAGGGAGGGAAGATGAGCATTTGGCCTCCAGCTTCTTCCCTTCAGCCCAGCACTGAGGCAGGAATTACCTCAGGAGAGAAAGGGGAGCAATAGGAGACCGCATAGGGAAGCTGCACACAGACAGAACGTGTTCTGCTTGCTGTGGGAGTCAGGGAAATTGGGGTGCAGGGAGGGTTGGGGAGGAAATAGGGGAGATAAGGCTGGTGTGGTTAGCAGACAGGGGCTGAAATGCCAGAACAGAGACTTAGGCTTGATCACGCTGCTAAGTGGAAACCAGAGAAGGCTCTGAGCAAAAGGAGAAAGCACAATGATTCTCAGCACCACCACAAAGGTCAGCACAAAGGTCCAGCTTCCTAGGCCAGCCTTGCCTCTCTTGGGCACCCTTGCCCTTACTCTCTGGGCTAGCATAGCTTGGCTGGTGTGTTCCAGGGGGGACTAGGGAGCCTCTGGGCCAGGCCTCCAGAGAATCCGGGCCTCTCAGCGCTGCTCTCAGACAATGCTGGGCTCAGGCCTGTGAAGAATAGTTCTGGCCTTTAGAGTAAACTCTGGACTCCTCCTGCCTCTCCAGACCCTGCTCCTGCCTGGGCTCCGGAGTCCCTCCCTGGAAGCCCCAGCCACCCTTTCCTTTTCTGGGTCCTTCCACAGCACAGTGCTCCTTCACCTCCAGGGTGTTAGCTAGAGCCCCATCCTCTCTGCTAGCTCTCCTCACTGGGGGCAGCCCACTTCTGCCACCCAGAATAGGCCAGGGTCCCCAAAGTGTCCTTTTAGATTCTGTGCCTTTGCACATGCTGCTTCCTTTGTCAGGAACGCCTCTCCCTCTATCCTCTGAAGCCCGCTGCCCCCCTAGTCCTTGCTTGTTTCCCTGTCAGTTCTCAGCACCTTGATTCTCTTTTGCGGTACCAGGGATCAAATGAGGGACCTTGTGCTTGCCAGGCAGGTACTTATGCCCCTGAGCTATATTCCCGGCCCTTGATTCTCTTTTGAGATGAGCGAAGCTCAGAAAGGTAAAGTAACCTTTTCAGAGCCACACCGCTCTGCCTAGAAGGCAAACCAGGAAGGTGACGATGTTGGGTGGATTGCATGTATGCCAAATGTGGAGTCCAGGAACTCGTATGGCCTCTCAGAGCTTAGGGTCGTCCACCGTGAAGTGGGGCTTCTGTCGGGTGCGACTCTTCGGTGCTTCCAGAGAGGCTGCGTGGTGCAACCTTGACCTCTCAGGCTAATTAGGGTCTTTAACATAGCCCCGCGCATTCAACATTCATTCATACATCAAGCCCTTCGGATGTCTGCTCCGTGCCTGCGCCTGCGCAGGGGATTTGTGGACACATTAGGGGCAGCCCCTGCACCTTGCGCGGGCTGGGGACAGCGCGAGCAGATGGCAGACACATCTTGATCAGAGGTGCGCTGTCCCCCACTCATCAGCTCTTCACTTCATCTTTTCTAAATTGACTCTCATGGGGGATGGATGAACGATGGGGAAGGGAAAGTGCGGGAAGCAGATCCGCTCTTTTACTTTCAAAAGCGTATTTCTCTCCGCTTCCTAAAATCAGAACATCTTACAAACTTTCACCTCGGCACACTGAGCCTCAAAGCTGGAGAGGAGCACTCGGAGGAACATGGTGCTCCACCGAGCAGATTCCTCAGTCCACCTGGCCCCGCGCACCCCACCTGCCCTCCACCCTGCCTCGCCCCTGCTACTTTCTCGTCGGATCCTCTCTTTTCCTCACTCAGGACGCGCCATCTCCTCCCACGACTGAAGACATCGGGCCGCGAGGAACCTGCCCCTCCCATCTCGCCCTCCTCCACCGTGGCCCTGGGGCGCCCAATCCCGCCCAGTTCTTTAAGGACCCCAACCCGGGCACTGTCCTCTCTCCGCCTCACCGCTCCTCTCCGCCCCGCCCCGCCCTCTCCGAGGTGGAGGGCAAATTCCGCAGAGCTCCGCCCTTTTCCACAGTGTCCGATTGGCTCTCGCGGCCGACAGCTAAAGCCTGCGGGCGCACCGGGGCCTGCCTGGCTCCCGAGAGGCGGGATCTCCCGTGGCTCCGCCCCCGCCCGGGCGGCGCTGCCCCGGCGCTCCGGCGCTCCGGCGCTGGGCGGTGCTGCCTCGGCTCGGCTCCGTCCGGCTCTTTTCGGCTCGGCTCGGATCTGGCTGCAGCTCCTGTGGGGGTGGGCGGCTAGGATGACAGCGACGGTGG
>PVKA01035263.1:5934-22869 GCA_004027165.1 Ctenomys sociabilis
GTTGGTATGTAAGTTTTGATCTACCTAGGTCTTAACCATCCAGCAGAAAAGTATAAAAGTATAAAAATGAAGTATACATCGTGAGCCCATAATATTAAGCTGAGCTGTAAATGGATATGGTCGACAATTTCTTTGAATAACTCACTATGGTTGCAGAATGCTGGACTGTGTTGGATTGTGGTGTTGAGTTCAAGCACCTTAGTTAGTTGAATGTCAATGGAGTGCCCACTTTTGACAGGTGTAGACAAAGGAAGGGTTGTAGAAAGAAAAAGTCATGATTTTTCAGTTTTTTTAATTTATTTTTTATTTTATTGAAGTACAAATATCAATCAGTTTCAAGACACCTTTACAAGACAGATTCGTTAAATTAATACATTACAAACTGTTTTCATAATGTTTTGGTATTGTTAAACTGATTAACCTATAGTATTTAGATGCCAACGGATTCCCATCTATGACCGGACCAAAAAAAAAAGTGGGATACAAATTAAAAATCATTCTGTATTTGTATATACAGTATAGGTAGGATCGATATACATCTACTTTCACTTAAATCAATGAGAAGAAAGAGTTTTAACAATAGTGTTTGGACAGGATATCCTGTTTGTATCTTGTACTATAGACAATCACTAAGAAGATAACAATGTACAATGAATTAATTATTGAAACTGTCCCATTAATCAGTTTTGAAGCTGTCTTATTGCTATTTGTTTCTCAATAAAATAAATATTCAAAAAAAGAGAAAGAAACTAAAAAATACGTAAGACCCAAAATGTACAATAGATATTGTAAAAGGGAAAGAAACTGCTCAAAAAGAAAGAACAACTGGGATGGGTGAAGGGAAAAAAGAAGGAAGGGAATATAAAATATATATACAAAAGACAAAAAAAAAAATTGAGATCAGAAATATGATGGATTCCATAAATGAGCAATACAAAAAAGAAATAGCACACATGAAGCACAGTCAAAGAGATGTAGAAGAAATAAAAATAGCAATCACGAGTCTACAAAACCGTCTGAATGAAAGCAAAGACAGAATTTCAGATCTTGAAGATGCCAGAGCAGCTAGTGAAAAGGTGTGAAAGGATCTCTTAAAAACAAGGAGAATGGAGGAAAAAATAATCCATCACTTGCAAGATGACACCAGGATGAACATTGTGAGAATAATTGGTATCAACGAGGATGAAGGAGTCAATACAAAGGACATAAAAAGAATTTGGGGATAAATGATTGCAGAAAACCTCCCAAATATGAGGAAACATTCAGGTCACTGAAGCATACAGAACACCAAATAACCTCAACCGAAGTAGAAACACACCGAGACATAGAGTAGTTAAGATCGAAGAAATCCAACACAAAAATAATATACTGAAAGCTGCTAGAGAGAAGAAGGAGCACACATTCAAAGGAAAACCCATCACAATTGCAGCCGACTTCTCTACACAAAAAATGAAGGCAAGGAGAGCATGGAGAAGAGTTCCTCAAGTCCTACACGGAAACAAATTCCAGGCCAGACTATTATACCATGAAAAACTCTCTTTCAAGTTTGATGGAGAAGTGAAATACTTCCACGTCAAAGAACAACTAAAGAATTTCAGGATGACAAAGCCATCCCTTCACAGGCTGGTAAAAGAAGTTCTAGAGAGAGACCAAAATGACCAGAACTCCATGAATGAGAAGGAAAGGAACCCACTAAACAGGACAGTCAATTAAAACAGGTTACAAAGGAGTAAACAATACCAGCTAAATATCATGACAAACGTAAGTCAGCATATTTCAATTATAACAATCAATGTAAATGGACTCAATTCTCCAATTAAGAGAAATAGACTGGCACAGTGGATTTGGAAAAAAAATCCAACAATATGCTATATACAAGAAACACACTTAACACAAAAGGACATTCATAGGCTCAAAGTCAAAGGATGGAAAACAATTCTACATGCCCCAGCACCTCAGAAAAAAGCAGGAGTAGCAATTCTGTTCTCAGACACTCTCAACTTCAAGCCAAGAATGATTAAATGACACAAAGAAGGCCACCATATATTGGTCAGTGGAAAAATTGAAGAGCAAGAAGTAACACTCATAAATATCTATGCACCAAACACAGGAGCACCCAACTATGTAAGACAAATTTTAAGAGACATGAAAACCTTAATGTCTAAGAACACAAGCTTAACAGGAGATCTTAACACACACTGATCTCAAAAAGATAGGTCAAGCAGACAAAAAATTAGCAAGGAAGTAGCAGAACTGAACCAGAGCTTGGAACAAATGGACCTGGTGGACATACACAGAGTGTTTCTCCCAGCCACACTTGAATACAATTTTTATTCAGCTGCACACTGGTCATTTTCCAAAATAGACCACATACTAGTCCAGATGTCCTCCCCAAGTATATGCAAGAGAATAAACATTATCCCATGCATACTATCTGACCACAATGCAATGAAACTGGAAATAAATGACAAAAGAAACTAGAAAAAGCCACTAAATTCATCAAAACTAAACAACACCCTTCTCAGTAATCAATGGGTTGCAGAAGAAATTCAACAATATCTACAATTCAATGAAAATTCAAGTACAACTTACTTTAATTTATGGGATGCGATGAAAGCTGTTCTTAGAGAGAAAATAATAGGTATGAACTCACACATTAGGAAAACAGAATGGGAACAAATTAGCACCTTAATGTTGCACCTCCGACAACTAGAAAAAGAAGAGCAAGCAAAACCCAGAGCACAAAGACGGGAAGAAATCATAAAAATTAGAGCAGAAATTAACTCAATTGAGATGTAAAAACAGTTCAAAGAATCCAGAAATCAAAAAGTTGGTTCTTTTAAAAACTAAATAAGTTGATAAGCCTCTTGCCAACCTCATCAAGAAGAGGCAAAAGATAATTCAAGTACAAGCGATAAGGAATGAAAAGGGTGAAATCACTACAGACCCAGTGGAAATTCAGAAGATTATCAATAGTTACTTCAAGAATCTTTATGCTGACAGAACAGAAGACACAGAAGAAATGGACAGATTCCTCGAAAAGTACAAATTACCAAAACTGAATCAGAAGATATAACAACTCTCAATAAGCCAATAACAGCCCACGAAATACGAAACGTAATAAAATGCCTACCGACAAAGAAAAGTCTAGGGCCTGATAAATTCACTGCTGAATTCTACAAGAAATTTAAAGAAGATATAATCCCCACACTCCTGAAACTCTTCCATGAAGTTGAAAAGGAAAAAGTCCTCCCAAAATCATTTCTGAAGGCAAGTATAATACTCATTCCAAAACCAGGGAAAGACACAACCAAAAAGGTGAACTACAGGCTAATCTCCGTCATGAACATAGATGCAAAAATACTGAACAAACCCTGGCAAATAGAATACAGCAAATCATCAAGAAGATCATACACCATGACCAGGTAGGATTCATCCCATGGATGCAAGGATGGTTCAACATTCGAAAATCTATAAATGTAATGCATTATAATAATAGACTGAAATCTAAAAAGCATATGATCATCTCAATTGATGCAGAGAAAGCCTTTGACAAAGTCCAACACTCATTCATGTTCAAGATCCTACAGGAAATTGGAATAGATGGACTGTATCTTAAATTAATAAAAGCCATCTATGACAACCCAAAAGCTCATATAGTCCTAAATGGGGAAAAACTGAAATCTTTTACTCTTAAATCAGGTACAAGGCAAGGATGTCCTGTATCGCCCCTCCTATTCAATATAGTCCTCGAATCCTTAGCAACAGCCATTAGAAAAGAGGGAGAAATGAAGGGAATAAGAATAGGTAAAGAAGAAGTTAAATTATCACTATTTGCAGACGACATAATACTGTACTTGGAAGACACTGAAAATTCCACCAAAAATTTACTAGAACTCATAGGGAAATTCAGTAGCATAGCATGATACAAAATCAATACTGAAAAGTCCATAGCATTCCTGTACACAGATATCAAGCACACTGAAAGGGAAACAATAGAAAGAATAACTTTTACAATAGCATCATGCAAATTGATATACCTTGGGATTCACTTCACCAAGGAAGTCAAAGATCTCTTCACAGAAAATTACAACACCCTAAGAAAAGAGATTATAGAGGATTTCAGAAAATGGAAAGATAGTCCATGCTCCTGGATAGGAAGAACCAACATCGTGAAAATGGCCATATTGCCAAAATTTCTGTACAGCTTTAATGCAATCCCTATCACACTGCCATCAACATACCTCCCAGATGTAGAGAAATCAATCCTAAAATTTATTTGGAACCACAAACGACCTAGAATAGCAAAGGCAATCTTGGCCAATCAAGACAAGGCAGGAGGCATCACAATTCCTGATTTGAAACAATACTACAAAGCCACTATGATAAAATCAACATGGTATTGGCAACAAAATAGACCTGAGGATCAGTGGAATAGATTAGAAGATGCAGAGGCTTTTACTGAAACACTCAGCCGTCTTATCTTCCACAAAGGGGTTAAACAAGCTCACAGGAAGAAAGATAGCCTCTTTAACAAATAGTGCTGCAAAACATGGCTTTCTACATGCCGAAAACTAAAATTTGACCCAGCTCTATCCCCATGCACTAAGTTAAAGTCAAAATGGATTAAAGATCTAAACATTAAAACAGAAACACTCAATCTCCTATAAGAGAAAGGAGCAGGAACTTTTGAAGACCTAGGGGTAGGTAAAGTGTTCATCAGGAAACATATATTCGCACAGGAAGCACTTGAAAAATGAACAACTGGGATCAACTCTTCTTAAAGAGCTTCTGCATGTCAACAGAGTGAAAAGACAACCTATAAATTTTGAAAACATCCTAACTAATAAGCAATCCAACAAAGGTCTGCTCTCTACAATTAATAAAGAACTAAGATATAACAGGGCCCTCAAATTTAAAGACCCAGTACAGAAATGGGCATCCGAAATGAATACATGATTCTCAGAGGACCAAATTAAATAAGCGAATAAACATATTAAAAAATCCTCCATATTGCTAGTCATCTGTGAAATAAAAATAAAAACAACACTGAGATGCCATATCACTCCAGAAAGAATGGCTATCATAACAAAATCAAGCAATAACAAATGTTGGAGAGTTTGGGGGAAAAGAGAACACTTCTCCACTGCTGGTGGCAATGTAGACTGGTACAACCATTGTGGAGGTCAGTGTGGAGAATCCCGAAAAGAGTAGGACTAGAAATCCCATCCAAGCCGGCTATCCCCCTACTGGGAATTTTCCCAAAGGATCTGGATACATTGTATCATAGAGATATATGTGTACCTATGTTTATAGCACCACAATGTGTGATAGCAAAATCTTGGAAACAACCAAGATGTCCATCAGATGAGGAATGGTTGAAAAAGATGTGGTATTTCTATATAATGGAGTATTACTCAGCTATTAAGAATGATAAGTTTGAAGCATTTATATTGAAGTGTGTGCCACTTGAACATATACTCATAAGTGAAATAAACCAGACACACATGTGTAAATATCATATAGTCTCCCTAGTATAACAAGCGAAAAGCAGAAATACAAACGGAAACGTACAACTAAAATCAATTGAGTCAGATATGGCAAAGTGAATGACATATGCTGCAGGATACTAATCAGCTTTTCTTCTGGATTGTTAACAACCTAAGTTCACAGAACAACATTAGAGAAATAGAAGAGCCACAAGGCCAACGAACATTTTGTCCCTAGCCTTTCAAGGTCAGCGAAGACTCAGGACATAAGAGAACCTGTACTGCAACATCATGAAACTCAGGTGAGCTCCACATTTTCTGAACAAAGAGATTATGGAGCCACAGGGGAAAGAGATTGAAGTTCTATCATGTGCCTGGGCAGAGTCACATGAAGAGAAAACTTTCTCTCAAGCTCTCACAGAGAGCAAACTGGTCAAGCATTGGCCGTGACTCATCCACATGGATGACACAGACAAAGGAACTACAGAATAATGTACAGGACTACAAGATGAATCCTGAAGTGTCTGCACTGACCTCTTAAGAAAGAAAAATACATGTGTTTCTTTAAAGGTCTTGCTTTATCTTGGTATTAACCATACAGGAGAAAAGTGTCAAAATGAAGTATAGACCTTGGGGCCATAATAATAAGTAGAGCTGTAAATGGCTATGGTTGACAACTTCTTCAGATAACTCGCTATTGTTGTGGAATGCTGGACTGTGTTGGATTGTGTCGTTGAGTTCAGGCACCTAAATTATTTGAATGACAATGGAGTGCCCATATTTGACAGATGTAGACAAAGGAAGGGGTGTAGAAAGGAAGAATAATGATGTTTGTGTATGGAAAATACAGTTGGGATAGATAGCGACATGTTTCTACATAATTCTATGAGAGGCAAAATTTGCACTAATGTTGGTTGGACAGGATATTATGTCGGCTTGTATTGCTATGGACAACCACTGGGAAAATACGAAGGCAGACAGTATTGATTATTGAATCTTTGATATAATTCAAGTATAAAAAATAAGATATGCAAACAGCTACACTCTCTTAATTTACTGATAAGAGACATATGCTATAATAATATCTGTAAGTATAATACCTTGTATGCACCTTCTGTGATATCAAGACATTACCAAAACAGTTTGCAGTGTATTAATTTATCAAATCCATCTTATCAAGCTATCTTAAAACTGTCTCATTGATATTTGTACTTTAATAAAATAAAAATTAAAAAAATAAACATTATAAATGCATAAGTTTTGTTTAAAAAATAAAATCTAAGTTGGTTGCTTTGTTTCCTTCTGTATCCTTGTCTTCCCCTTATGTGAAACTTCAAAGGGAGTTCAATTCTCTTCTGTTGTGTACTATATGGGAAGTTGGCTTTCTGTAAGATTCACAGACATTTTCCGGAGTTTTCTATTATCATCTCTGTCCTTGAATATCAAAGCAAAATTCTAAAGTATAGGTTCCGAAGTTTAACCCCAGTGCAATCAAAGTGAAGGGCATCCTGAAGTGATGAGATTTTTAGTGCTGCCTTTTCAAAGCCTTTCAGGACAAACCTTTCCTCGTGTTCATTTGTGCAACTGTCATATCACAGACTTAAAGAAAACACTGACTAGCACCTACCATTATCTTAGTACAATATTTAAAGCAATTATATCTAAATCTTTGCTAAAATTGGTGAAAATAGATTAGATTTAGTGTTCTTTTACGTAATTACGCTTACTAATGTAAAATAGTCAAGTGCTTTGTTAAATAAAATACAAAATGAAAGGTAATACTATAATACTATAAAAATCTTACTTTTGCTTCAGTACTTATTTCTTCTTTAGATAATTCAATAATTGCATTTGATCTGCAATGCCTTCACTGAAATAAATGACTGAACACTGTTTTATTGGTGACACAGTTTAGAATTTGTTATTAATGGAATGTTAGATCATTTTAAAAATGATTTTCAAAATCTCAGCTGATATATGAAAGATTAGTCATAAGGGAATCTAATTTATTTTTTTGTTGTACCACATTTAGTGACATAAGATGTCTTCTATATTCTATTTTGTTTTAGCCATTGTAGTGCTAAGCATAGCACTTGGCTTGTGAGAATATATTTTAATTGGAGAGCTGAAATATTTAACAAAATGTCACCTCAAAAATATGAAGGACAGACAGTTCTCCAAAGAAAAGTGATATTCCAGAATGTACTCTGGTATGAAAACTCACCCCAGGAAATGAAAAATTACTACATTTCAAAGCTTGGAAAAGCAGTGCTGATAAAGCATTCTAAGATTTCAAAAGCAAACAAACCTTGTGACTTCAGTTTCATTTTTGAGAATTAATTCCCTGGGTGATTTTGTATCTGGGACAACTACTTACAGAAATCTGTGCAAACTTTAGAAAAGGCAAATACAATACGTCCACAAAAGTCATGGTCATTGGCCTCTCTACAAGGTCAAGAGCACATTCCTATCCTGTGTACAACTTTAGGTTTTTCCATTTCACGTATAAAACAGTCCCTTTGGTAGCATAGTTTGGAATTGAGGGCATTACCTTTCTTCTAGGTCTATATACCATTCCAGAAAACAATGTAAGAATACTATTTATAGAAAAGAGACATGTACATAAGAAAATGAAGTGATATGTAAGCATTTTCGCTTCTAAATCTCAGGGAAAATTTGAAAATTATATTATGCTAATTTCTTCTCTTAATGAATAAAACTATTAGTTATTTAATTAATTACTTTAAAGATGTTATGTAAGTTATGACAGCAACAAGAAAAATATACATGCTGTTAGAAGTTTTTAAATTGTTAACTTGGGGGTTTCAAAATGGAAATGATGCTATGTCATAGTATTATACTCCTGAGAAATACTCCCTTTCATGTGGTACTCGATAGGTAAAAGTGATGATACTAAATCTATATTTAAGGATCAATTGATCCAGAGAATTGCATTTAAAATATATTGCTCATGATAAAACTTCAGAAACGTGATCTATGGACTGAGGAAAGCTTTTATTCTCTGGTACTAAGGATACACACTTGAAAATGAGGCACTCCACAATTTTGCTTCAACATGGCATTTTGACAATTTTTTCATAGGTCAAATTATTATACTATTATTTTTATCATTGAAGTGTTTAATAAGAAAATAAAATTTAATTCTAAATTTTGGTGAAATTTACCTCTATGAATCTAGCACCAACATCAAAATGTATAATGTATCTAGCATTCTGGAAATGTCTCTTGTGCCCTGTCCTAGATAATAATCCAAAATAATTTTGGCCATTTTTGAATTAGCTATAAATGGAATTAGAATTTATTGTTTTAGTGTGTGTGTTTTTACATCAATACAAGGTACTTCATAGTGATCTGTGTACTGGCATATATTGCTAGTTTATATTTACTGAGTTATAGTCCATTGTATAAGCATGTCCCTTATTTTTATGCATTCATCTTTGAATGAACATTTGTGTTGTTTGACACAGGATCATTTTTGTTCATAAATATGTGTACATCCAAGATTCAAATTGATGGCTACTAGAGTAGCCATATTTTATCTTTACTACCTGATATTGCTGTCAAAACTATTTTCAGGTAGGTTTACCAATTTATCTCCAATCAACAATGCAGTATTTATAATGACGGTACAACTTGTTAACACACACTACCCTCATTCAGTCCTTTTAACCGTTGTGATCATGGTGCTGTCTTACAATATTTTGACCTTGTGTTCCTGAGAATTAAACTGCTGAACACATTTTCATGTACTAATTATCAAGATTAAATCATGTTTTAATGTAAAAAGTGTCATAAAGTAAATATTTGTATTTTTGTTCATAGACATAGACAAAACCTTTGTCAATTCACAAAATTACCAGGAACATAATCATTATCTAGACCTAATAAACTTAAGGGAGAAAATAAAATTACAATTTCAAATGCTGGATGAGGGAGATAGCTCGGCAGTCTATGCACCTGCCTGGCAAGCACAGGGACCAGAGTTCAATCCCCAGTACCCCATGCCATGTTGGCCCCATGCCGAGCTGTCCACTGAAACTAGGTGTGGAGGTGCACACCTGTAATTCCAGCACTTGGGAAGCTGAGACAGGTAGATCACTATGAGTCTGAGCTGTGATTTGAGACCCTATAATGAATACATAAATAAATAAAATACTAAAAATAATTTCACCACTCTGCCCATGCTATCCCTGCCTCCCAGGGCATCCTGAGACAGAAATTGAGACTTGGAATGGAAGTGTACACCTGTACTCACAGATCTTGGGAAGCTGAAAACAGGACAATGACTTTGAGTCTGACCTGTGCAATGAGACCCTGTATACCCTGTACTAAATACATATAATAATATTAATAATATCAAATGCTTCTGGTCATTGCTAGGAATATACTAACAGTTTCTAAAATTCATCTGAAGTAAAGATTCTTTCATCTTTTCTTTCTTTATGCTAATCATAGAAAATCCATAATAGTTGTCTCAGTTACTCTTTTCTCATTTCTGGGACAAATACCTGACACTCAAAATGAAGAAAGGAGGGCTGGCCAAATAGTTTACCAGATTAAAGTGCCTGTTTAGGTAGGCACAGTGTCTGGGCATTCTATCCCCCGGCCTGGGGTACCTGCCCTGCCCTCAGAGCAAGCTGAGACATTGATTGAGACTGGGCATGGTGGCATGTAATCACAGCACTTGGGAGGCTATAACTGGAGGATCACTATGACTCTGATCTATGTAGTGAGATCCTGTACAACCTGTACACCCTATCCTAAAATAATTTTTAAAAAATGAAGGAAGGAAAAACTTACTTAACTTAGCATTACTAGAAATTATAGTCTATATTCAGCTGTCTCCAGGGCAAACTGGCACCTGGCAGAGGGCAGCAATTCATGGCCTTGTATGGCAGCAAAAGAATAAGAGCAAAAGGGAGGAGTAGCAGCAACAAGGGCTGCAGAGAGCAAGTCTGTCTCCCTTATGCTGAATTCAGGCTATCTGCCCCAGACTGAGTGTAGGAATCACACCCGTAATCCCAGTGGATCATGAGTTAATCACAAACTCAATAAGTCTGTGCCATGACTGCATGAGTCTTTAGGGGGACAAGTAGACACAAACCATAGTCTTAGCATGTCTATAAAATTTATTCAAAGAAGTATTTTGTAACGCTAACTAAACCAGTTGCATTACAAAATTTTTTCACCAAAGCAGTGAAAGAATTAAACACATATGATAACATTTCATAAGCTATGATGAATGTCATTTTATCTGGCAAATTAGATGTCTTCTTTTATATTTTTGAGCATTGGATCATAAGTGTATGGGAATAATTCTCAAGATATGTGATGAATACATTTGTATAAAGCAACACACAAATGATTAGAATGGCTATAAATAAACATTTATTTAAATTTCTCATGGTAGTTCATTGAGCCTCACAATTTGTGGGAGACACATAAATGGTATAGGCTATCTATATTTTTGAAAATAAGAGACAAGGTTTTAGGGAAATGTGCCCTATGTGGAAAAATAAAAGATAGCTTCACGTTCTGGCGTGAAGCTTGAGATGTCTATGGTATCTAAAACCTTGGCACAAGTAAGTACACTGGGAATTTGGCTACAAGTACAGTCAGCTCTACTCCAGCAGGAAATCATGCTATGTTTGTAAAAACAATCATTTAAATTTGGCTATAAGTGTTATGCATGTGTTACTACTATTGGATGTATGCATAGAAATATGAAGCTAGTAATATGCTATTTCCTTAGAAGTGGCAAATATGACTTCAACTGAAGCAATAGGATGATAGTGCTTGTTAATATAAATTCTGGAGAGAGACCTGCTGAGTGTGTGTAAGGAGGAATTATGGCGCTCCCCTGCGCTAGCGGATGGAGCCCAGGCCAGCCCCTGAGTGAGTCTTTCTGCCGCATTCTTGGGACCCTTTCCATCCAACTCTCTCACTCTCTCAGGAAACCTCAATTCTTCCCATCCAGCCCAAGCTCAGGCCCACTCAGTGTGGGGATGAGTTCCTGTGCTCCCCTGCACTAGTGGATGGAGACCAGGCCAGCCCCTGAGTGAGTCCCTTCAATGCACTGTCAAGACTCTTTCCACCTTGCTTTCCTAGGAAGACTCCAAACATCCCATTCACTCCAAGCCCAGGTCCAACTAGTATGTGGGACAGATTCTATGCTTGTCTGTGCACGCTGGGCCAGAGGAACAAAGGAGGAGCAATACAGGTTCACTATTGCACCAGAGGGGCACAACAGGTTCACTTCCAAGAAATGCAATGGGAAGGAGTTTAATACAAGAGAAAGACCATAGGCAGGAATAACTTTATAAACACAAACTTAATAGATCTGAATCAAAATTTCATTAGTTGCTATGGATATAACTGCACGAAAGCACTGCAACAAAGGTCAGAGCTCAGAGCTATATGAAAAGACAAAGAAGAGGAGCGAAATGCAATCTCAGGCCTTGAGCCCACCAAGAACAAGTGAAGAGGACAGTAGCTAAGTTGATATGTATGAATTAATAGTGGCGGAAGTGAAGAAACAATAGCAGGAAGGTATAGAGGAATTCACAGGAGAATTAATTTCAGGAACAAAAAAAAATCTCTGAATTCACAGCATGTGAAGTAAAGAATCAAATACAGAAACATACAGAGGAAAACCAACCTGAAAAATATTCTGCAGTAAAAGAACTAATAGCTGCTTATAAAGAAGACATTGATAAAAGAATAAATTAGAAAAATGATGGACTAATGAGCAATACAGGAAAGAAATAAATTGCATGAAGCAGAGTCAAAAAGATATACAGGAACTTAAAATCTCAACCACAAGTCTGCAAAACCATTTGAGTGAAAGTGAAGGCAGAGTATCAGATCTTTAAGATGCTGGTGCAGCTACTGATACAGTAAGATAAGATCTCTTAAAAACAAATAGGATGCAGGAAAAAAATCATCAGCTGCAATATGATGCAAAGATAAACAAAGTGAGACTGACAGGCATCAGTGAGAAAGAAGGAATCAATACAAATGAGATAAAAAGAATATGGGCAAAAGTAATAGCAGAAAACTTCCCAAATATGAGGAAACAATGTAACACAGTTAACTGAAGCACAAAAAACACCAAATAACATCAACCCAATTAAAAACACACCAAGACTTATAATAGGCAAGATCCCAGAAATTCAACACAAGAATAACAAACTGAGAGCCACTAGAGAAAAGAAGCAGATTTCATTCAAAGGAAAACCCATCAGAATTATGGACGACTTCTCTTCACAAACCATGAAGGCAAGAAGAGCATAGAGCACAGTAGTTCAAATCCTTTATGGAAGTAAATTCCACCCCAGACTACTATACCAGGCAAAACTCTCTTTCAATTTTGGTGGAGAAGTGAAATACTTCCATGACAAAGAACAACTGAAGAATTTCATGTTGACAAAGCGAACCCATAACAGACTACTGAAAGATGTTCTAGAGACAGACCAAAATGATCAGAACTCCACTAAGAAAAACAGAAGGAACCCACAAAATAGAGAAAACAATTAAACACAGGATAAAAAGGAATAAACAACAACAGGTAAATAACATGCCAATTGTAAGTCAACACATCTCAATTATAAACATCAATGGAAATGGACTCAATTCACCAATTAAAAGAAGTAGACTGGCACAGTGGATTAGGAAACAAATACCAAAAATAAGTTGTATACAAGAAACACACTTAAATAAAAAAGAAATTCATAAGCTGAAGGTCAAAGGATGGAAAACAATACTACATGTCCCAGCACATCAGAAAAAAGCAGAGATAGGAATTCTGTTCTCAGACAGTCTTAACTTCAAACCAAGGAGGATCAAATGAAACAAAGAAGACCACTATATACTGGTTAGGGGAAAAATTGAAGAGGAAAAGGTAATACTCATAAATATCTATTCACCAAACACAGGAACAACCAACTATATAAGGCAAATCTTAATGGACAGGAAAAATCTAATATCCAAGACCACAATCTTAACAGGAGACCTTAACACCCCCTTATCTCAAAAAGATAGGTCAACCAGACAAAAAATTAGCAAAGAAGTAGCAGAACTGAACCACAGCTTGGAACAAAAGGACTTGGTGTACATATACAGAAGATTCCACCCAACAACAGCTTAATACATATTTTTTTCATCTGAAAATGGATCATTTTCTAACATACACCACATACTAGTACATAGGTCATGCTTAAGTATATGCAAGAAAAGAGAAATTATCACATTCATATTATCTGACCAGAGTGCAATGAAATTGGTAATAAACGACATAAGAAACCAAAAAATCCTGCTAAATACATGGAAATTAAACAACACCCTACTCAGCAATTAATAGGTCACAAATGAAATTAAACAAGAAATTCAACAATATCTACAATTCAATGAAAATTCAACCACAACTTTCAGAGTTCATGGGATGCGAAGAAAGCAGTTCTTATAGGGAAATTTATAGATATGACTTCACACATTATGAAAATAGAAAAGGAACAAATAAACACCCTAATGCTGCACCTGCAACAACTAGAAGAGGAAGAACAAACAAAACCCAGAGCCCAAAGATGACAAGAAATCATAAAAATTATAGTGGAGATAAAGTCAGTTAAGACAAAGAAAATAGTTCAAAGAATTAATGAATCAAGAAGCTGATTCTTTCAAAGATTAAATAAATTCAATAAGCCCCTGGCTAAGCTCATCAAAAAGAGGAAAGAAAAAAATCAAATACAAGCAATAAGAAACGAAAAGGGTATAATCACCACAGACCTAGTGGAAATTCAGAAGATTATAAATAGCCACTTTGAGAATCTTTACGCTCACAGAATAAAAGACACAGACAAAGTGGACAGATTCCTAGGAAGGTGAAAATTACCAAAACTGAATCAACAAGATATAACCACTCACAATAGCAAGATCACAGTTAGTGAAATAGGAGATGTAATAAATAGCCTACCGACAAAGAAAAGTGAACATCCTCATGGATTCACAGCTGAATTCTACAAGAAAATTATGGAAGATGTATGACCTATGTTTCACAAACTTGTCAATGAATTGAAAGGAAGTACTCATCCCAAAATCATTCATTGAGGCAAGTATTATACTGATACCAAAACCAAGGAAAGCTGCAACTAAATAAGCAAACCACAGGCCAAACTCCCTCATGAATATAAATGCAAAGGTCCTCAACAAAGTCCTAGCAAATAGAATTAAAAATCGTCAAGAAGATCATAAAACATTACCAGGTAGGATTCATTCCAGAAATGCAAGGATGGTACAATATTCAAAAATTTATAAATGTAATACACCATATCAATAGGGTGAAAAGTACAACCACATGATCATCTCAATTGATGCACATAAGGCTTCTGACAAAGTCCAACACTCATTCACGTTCAAAGTCCTACAGAAAATTAACACAGAAGGCCTCTACTTCAATCTGATAAAAGCCATTTATGAAAACCCAATGGCTAACATAATTATGAATGGGGCAAAGCTGAAATCTTTTACTCTTAGATCTGGTACAAGGCAAGGACATCCTTTATAACCCCTCCTGTTCAATATAGTTCCTAAATCATTAGCTAGAGACATTAGACAAGAGACAGAAATAAAAGGAAGAAGAATAGGTAAAGAAGTCAAATTAACACTATTTGTGAATTATATGATACTTTACTTGGAAAATCCAAAAAAACTCCACAAACATGCTACTGGAATTAATATACAAATTGAGTAGCACAGCAGGAACAAAGTCAGTACCCATAATTCAATAACATTCCTCTGCACAGATAACAAACACACTGATAGGAAAATTATATAAACAATACCTTTTAAAATAGCACTGAGGAAAATGAAATACCTTGGAATTAATGTAGCTAAAGATGTCAAAGACAGTTTCAAGGAAAATTACAGAACTCTTAAAAAAGAGATCACAGAGGACTTCAGAAAATGAAAATATATTCTGTGCTCCTTGATAGGAAGAACCATAATTGTGAAGATGGGCATACTCCTAAAATTGTCATACAGATTTATTGCATTCCATACCAAACTACCATCAACATACCTCCCAGACATAGAGAAATCATTCCTAAAATTTATTTGGAACCACAAATGACCTAGAATAACAAAAGCAATCCTGGGCAACAAAGATGAGGCAGGAGGCATTGCAATTCCTGACATGAAATTATACTACAAAACTACTGTGATAAAATCGGTATGGTATGGGCAACAAAATAGATCTGAGGATCTGTGTAATAGATTAGAATACGCTGAAGCCTCTAGAAACACACTCAGCCACCTTATCTTTGAGAAAAGGGCCAAACATACTCACTAGAGGACAGATAGTCTCTTTAAATATGGTGGTAGAAAAACTGGCTCTCTATGTACTGTAAACCAAAACTTGACCCAGATCTATCAACATGCAATAAGCTAAAAAAAAAAGAAAGAAAAAAGAAGGAAAGAAAGAAAAGAAAAGAAAAGAAAAGAAAAGAAAAGAAAGAACAAAAAATGAAATCATTTGAAAATGAAATGGTAAGGACTTATCAGAGAAAAATCCTCCAATGCAATACTTCTCAGTGTGGCCCCTAAGAACAGCAGTATCTGCAGCTTGGTGAAATTTAACATAAAATGGAAATTCTTAAGTTGTATGATGAATACAAGTTAAGTAAGAAAAACTTCCTCTGAGAAACTTCCCTCAGGATCTTGGTAAATTATCTAGCTTGGTTGATTCTTCAAAATGCTAAAAAATTATAGCAATTATTAAGTTATTTGTGTATTTCAGGCCTAGATACAGTGAAAAAGCAATTTTTTCCCACAAATAGAAAGTACTTCAGTTTTCTTATTAGAGTAAGCATTGGTTTATTCATTTTACAATTAAGCATAGTTTTTTTTGGAGATTTTCTCCTTGTAAATATTTTCTGAATTTTATTTGATGTAGAATTGGAATTTATACTTTATATGACTTCAACACACTTAACAAAGGAATATTCAGACTCTTAGTCATAGTGATTTACAGATAATAGTTAAGTGTGAATCTGAAGAGTGTCTTTAAAGGACTTGAGATCACTAAATTATGACACATCATTGTGAAAAGCTGTCTGATTCCTCTGGCTGAGAAGAAAATACGAAAAAAATATTGTCATAAAATTTTAGCGTTTAGATCTTCAATCCATTTTGACTTTAACTTAGTGCATGGTGATAGAGCTGGGTCAATTGTTAGTTTTCGGCATGTAGAAAGCCATGTTTTCCAGCACCATTTGTTAAAGAGGCTATCTTTCTCCCAGTGGGCTTGTGTAGCCCCTTTGTCGAAGATAAGATGGCTGAGTGTTTTCGTAGATGCGTCTGCATATTCTAATCTATTCCACTGATCCTCAGGTCTATTTTGATGCCAATACCATGTTGATTTTATCACAGT
>PVKA01035264.1:0-22741 GCA_004027165.1 Ctenomys sociabilis
AGGTGACCCGAGGGAAACCAGTTCTCCCACCTGATTCCAGAGTGCACGGGGACCATCTCCTCTTGGCCCAGTGGAGCTGCCTATCTTTGTTGAGGTCTGTGCCAACTGGCCCTGTGGGGTGGATGAACAGCAGGGTTGTTTTTGGCTCACAATGTGGGGCAGCCACCCTGCTTTGTGTGTTTGGGCAGTTGGAAATCAAAATGTGGATCTAAATGAAGGGAAAGATAATTTAGTTTTGCCAGCTATACAATTGCCTTTCAAAAGCTTTCATGGTTTTGTAGAATTTTCCTAATTGTAAGATAGGAACTAAGAAAACAAGGAGATGAGCCAGGCCCTGTAGTACATACCTGTAATCCCGGCACTCAGGGAGGCTGAGGCAGGAGGACTGATTGCATTTGCAAGTTCAGTAGGGACAATTTAGTGAGATCTTGTATCAAAATGTCAGGAAAAATAAAATGAGGCTGGGGTTTTAGCTCATTGTGAAGGCTCTGGGTTCAGTCTCTCAGTATCACAGAAAACAAAACCCAATCAAAACAAAAGCCCTCTAGATAAGTGCGGCTGAGATCTATCATGCTACATTTAGACAATAAGTGCAGACTGCTCTTTACATTCAAATGACTTAATTGTTTGGATTCAGGGAAGACAGCTGAGTACCCAGCAGATAAAGGCTCCTGGCCTTTCTTTCTTGGTATCTTCTCTGCCTATCAGAAAATGCTGGACCAACCCTGAGTTTTCTTCTGATTTTAATCTTTTCCTTGAATTTATTCAAATGTATCGCGTTGGTGAATGGCTCTATCACTTTCCTTTCCAACTCTTTTCCTGGTTCTCCCCCAAGGAAAGCAAAGGGCCAGCTGCGGCCTCAGCCACAGCTCCGGTTCCCGCTCACAGCTCGCACGTCAGTCCATGCTTAGCTCACCGAGGCTCCACTCCCTTCCTCGAAGTTGCGAAGTTGCGTTCCACTTTTCCTTTCACCACCCAGCAGCCCCCGAGCTTTCTCAAGAAGACTGCAACAGTAGCTTCCCTCGCTCCTGGGATCTCAGACTGCTCTTGTTGGAGATTCCACTCTGCCTCTGTCCTGCACCTCCCCGAAGTCCTGGCTTTTCCACTACCACAGGTATTGTGGCCAGAAGGTCTCCAGCACCTGGCTGCCTTGCGTACCCCCCCCCCAACTTCCCAGTCATTCCAAACTTGTTGGCTGCTGCTCCCCTCTTGTTCTGTCACCTCCACGCACATGTGCGCAGGGGAGGTTCCTCCCAATGGGATTCTTAGCTCTCTTAGTTCCCACCCAGCTGGAGTTCAGCTCCTTTGTGCTCTCTACCTCTTGTGTTGCTCATCTAAGCTAGGTTCGGGTCGGCTTTAGCTTAAGCGGTTACTTCTTCACGCTGGACTTTTCATCTAAGCTAGGTTGCCACCTATGGACTCTCGGTGCTTAGCATAGAACCTGGGGCATCTTAGGCTCAGTAACCTTCGGCTGCATTGAGTGATAGTATTTAAATCTGAATATAAACCCAAACTTGTTTGGGAGATTTTTTATTTTTTTATTTTTTTTATTTTTTATTTTTTATTGAGCAAGATTGTCCCCGTTTAATGGATGAGCAGCAGAGAGCCCAGATTCCAGGATTTCTGCTAAAGGCTTTAAAAGAAAACAATCGCAAGGCTCTGCCGTCCTCCTGGGGCCCGCAGAGGACAAGGCCTTTCTTCAGTCGCCTGGGCTCCTCAGCGCCGGCCCTTCTGCCCCTCCCGGCCGACAGCTGCGTATTGGAAGGCTGGATGGCTGGGGCCCCTAATAAAGAGCAGACCTCCCAACCTCCTACCTCCATCCCCCACCCTGCACACGGGTCTTCAAATTAAAAGTAACTAAAACCTAAGCCCTAACAGAGGAAAGGGAGGTAGGAGGCTGACGACAGCTCTAAGTGGAGGGAGTCAGGCTCTCTGTAAGGAAGGGGGAGCAGAAAGCCAGCCCCAGGGAGACCCGTCCAGCAGCGTCCATTCCAGGCTCCCGGAGTGCGTGGCCCCCCTCTCTACTGGGAGTTGTCGCTCTACAAACTCTGGTGCTCAAGTTAGGGCCCAGAGCGGGCTGTGTGTGAGGGGGCCCTTGGGAGCGAGGCGCCGTTTCACACGTACAGGGCTGCTTTCTGGAAAGAGCGCCCGGGGAACCCAGGAGAGACGCTGGGGCACTTTTGGGCCAGCCAGCTGCCTGGAAGAAGAGCTGTGGGCAGTCCTGGACAGCGGGTGACTCCACCCCAGGTTCCACGGATTCTTGGGACAGTTCTGGCTCAGTCCTCTCCTCCAAGATTTGGGCCGCTGTGAATTGGAGCGTGTGGAGACTCCTGGGGGTGGCTAGCGACCCTGCGCTGGCCCGAGGCCGGGGTGGGGTCCTCCGCCTCCCCATCTCCTGCACGCTTCCGCCCCGGTGCCTTCCTGGCGAGGTCTTTTCAAGGGTCCTCGAGAAGCCAGCGCTTCCAGAGTCAGAATTGGAGGGGCTGGGGTAAAGTAGCAGCACCTTCTTTTGCTAAGGACCAAACGGCTTTTCATTTCCAGCCCCTGAAGCCAAAATGCCCCACATCCTCGCCCCGCCCAGCAACTTCATTTAAAACGAAATTCGCGAGTTTGTTTAAATGTGATTTTCACAACTAACGGCTTTGATTACATCCTTAAGTCTTAATCAGAAGGACCTTCGAATTCCTGGCGGAAAACAGCGTTGGTGTGTGTGTGTGTGTGTGTGCGCGCGCGCGCGCGCGCTCGCAGCTGTGAGGAGCAGAGTAAGAGAAAAAAAGCCAGCGCCACGGGCGATGCCCTCGAAGGCGAGGCGTGGCGCGGCCAGCGTCACCCCAAGCAGGGCGAGGGGGCCTGGTACCCAGCGCAGGGCGAAAATTTGTTTTTGTTTTAGTGACTACTCTAAAAAGTTGACAAGACCCTCCATTTGGAGGTTAACTCACCCACTGCATCTCTTTATGCCCTCGCACCCAATTTCTTGTCGCCCGCCGGCCTACAGACGCAAAACCAAGGCCCGAAAGGCGCGCTCCCCGAGTCTGTCCCTAAACGACCTGCCCTTCTCAAGATTCAGGGTCAGGCCTTGTCCTCTCCAGTTGAGGTTGCCTGGACTCGATTTTGACTGTTGCTCATCACCACTAAGGAAAACAAAAGCAAAAACAACCCCCAAATCTGACAATCACAGAGCTGGTGCGGACTGGGGCCTTCGCCCACGGCCCGGGGAGACTGGAGTCCCGCACGCAGGCCAGGCAGCGCTTATTCCCGAGCTTCGGGGATCATCCAGGACCGAGCGTCAAGGGAGCGATCTGGAAAGATCTTAGAAAAACAGGGGGAGCGAAGCCTCCAGCTCCACCTCCCCGCGCCGCCCCTAGGACAGGCGAACGCAGACCCGACCCCTGCAGAGGCCCTGCACCAGGGAGGGAGGAAAAGGCGATTCAAACCCACATCTGAGCCTTGGGAGGGGCAGGGACTGCCGGGGCTGGAATAGGTTTGAGAACCCCACCGCCTCCCTTCGAGGGCCTCCTGCCCCTCGGCTGCTCCTGACCACTGGGTTTATTTTGCTTTGGCTAGGGAGGCAGATGTCGACCTCTCTTCATCTTCGCTGGTGCAGGCGCGGCGAAATCTTCCGACAACCGTTTGCTCCCATGCGCCACCCCCCACGGGGCGCCATCCCGGGAGTCAACTCCTCAGGCCTTTAAACCTTGGAGAATGTCACACATGGAAACCTTTAGCAAATGTTTGTTAATGATCATAACAAAGGCATCATTCAAATTAGCCAGGTAATTGCTACCAGAAAGGACGACAGGGTGCTCGCAGGCTCATCCATCCCTCCCCGCTTTAAACGCCTGAGAGTCACCGTCCGAAGACACCCCCTCCTGGCCAGCTTCCTTGACCCTTTTAAAGGATTCCGAGGATCTGTGAAGTCGCCATTTGTGGTCGGGGATAGCTGGGACGCTGCCTGTGAGGGACCCTGGCGGTGCGACCCAGCGGGCACTGTCGTCCCTCAAGACAGGCACTCCTCCCCTCCTACCCTTTTGGGTTCCTGGTGTAGAATCCCAGACTCTTCTTTTTAATAATAGCAAGAAAGCGAGTGTCCTCTTTTTTCTTTTATTCCGCAGTCTGTGAGTAAGGGCATCGTTAGTCCCTGTTCACCAACTACAGACATTACGGTATCCTGTTCGCATTCCGAACAAGGGGCCGTTCAGAGATTGGCCTCCAATGATTTCCTGTAGGCACATGTGGAAGTAATAGCGTGCGGTGCCGTCCCGAGCCGTGGAGGCACCGCGCACGGGCGGCGAGACGGAGCCCCCGGGCCGGCCCAGCCCAGGCGCTCTGCCCGCACCCGCCACCCTGCGATCTCCAGGGCTTCCTCGCGACCCGCCCCAGTGTCCGCGCTCCGGGTGAGCGAGATGGTGACGGCTTTCGACGTGCCAGTTTCACCTGGGACAACCTAGCTCTCTGAGTGGCGATGTGTGCGGGGGTAAAGGAGAGTACAGAGTGCCATCCCCAGCTCCCCGGGACTAGGGAATTCAAAATTAGAGCGCGGAAAGCCAGCCTGATCCCCTCCCCCGCCTCCCCGGGACGCCCCGCCGCGCTGCAAGCTAGTTCTTGGAGCGTTAGCGCCCCCTGTCTCTCGCGAGCAGAATCTATCTGCCCCAATACTGGCCCGGAGCTTGGGGCTGAACTCCAAAGTCTGGACCCACCGGGGGGAAGGGATCAAAAGCACCCTTCCCAGCACTCGAAGGTGTAATTTGTAGACAATTCCCCAAATGCCCAAACCAGGATTTTTGTTTTGTAAGACAGCAGTCAGGGCAACTTTTCCCAGATAACCCGAAAACAAAGGCGCGACAAGATAAGTGGTTCCTATGGAGTAAAGGTCGTCCCGTCTCCCAATTCCCTACGTACGAGGCCCCTCGCTTACTGTTCCCTATCTCGAACTCCATCTCATCTTTCAAAATCCCGACGTCCTCGTCCTGGACTCGACAGTTTGTCTCATATCAGGAAAGAATTAGCGACCGTAAGGCACTTTCCCCCAGAGACTCCTAGTTCGAAGCCATGTAACCACACAATTTTTCTCCAGGGCCCTATTTTGGGGGGGGTTCAGGTTCTACAGAAGAGACATTTTTCTGATTCAAGATTTATATTCCACTGCAATTTTACGTGCTCCTTTTCTTCACACAGAGAATACAAAACTATAGCCGTATAGGAAGAATAAAATCCTCCAAATTGAGAGGCAAACTCGTACTGGGCGTGATGGGCCTGCTCCAGTTCCACAAAAACCTTTTTTCCGGGCAAAGCATCACCTCCCCTTCCATCACCCCCGCCCCATCTGGTCTGCTTCTCCCCGCCTCCGAGTTGTTGTCGAAGTCTGGGGGTTGGGACTGGACCCCCCCTGATTGCGTAAGAGCAAAAAAGGAAGGCGCAATCTGGAGACTGGTAGATTTAGAGCGCCGGGAATTCGAGGGAAACTTTTATTTTGAAGAGGCCGAGGGGGGGGGGCTTCATTTCCTGACAGCTATTTACTTAGCGCAAATGATTAGTTTTAGAAGGATGGACTGTAACATTGAATCAATTACAAAACGCGGTTTTTGAGCCCATTACAGTTGGAGCTAGAGGGAGACAAACAGGAGCGCACTGCAGCAAAGAACTGGAGGCCTCGGGTGGACTTTTGACTCCATGTATAGGATTTTCATTGTGGACTGACATAGGAGAAGGTAAGGCGCTGCGAAACGATTTTTGTTTCTAAGGCAGTCTCTGATCAGAGCCCGGTGTCCGAAGAAGCGAAGTAACCTCAAATTTTGGGCCAGAAGAAGGGGAAAATGGAGCTGAATTCCAGTTGTATGTTCGGAGAGTAATTTATTTGGAATAAACGTCACTGGATTGCCTGTGTGTGTGTGTTGGGGGGGAGGGGACATAACCGCAGAATTAGGAAAGCTGAGAATTAAACATTTCTAGAACTATTTCTAAAAGTAGTGTTTTTCTGACAATCTTATGGCATCCCTCAAAAATTGTTTAGGCTTACATTTTTGAGGTTTCTTTTGGTGCTGAGGGTGGCGTTCTTGGATACTGGGCCGAATACCAAGAAACGCTGCGGGTGGAGGCAGAGGTGTTTGCCTTCGTCTTGGCAGTGGGTCCTGGAAAGCGACAGGTTTTTAATGAGTATTTTCATTCCTTGCCGGCGGTCTGACTGGATAGAGCTGGGGCGGCGGTGTGGGGCGCGGCAGGGGGACCCGGAGAGGTGGGCGGGAGAGGGCGCCTAGTGGAGCGCTAGCAAAGGCTAGGGTGGAGGAGGTGTGAAGGGCTCTGCTGGAGCGGGCCGGACCTCGGGTACACATGGCGCCAACCCAGAGCGCGTAATTACTGGACGGCGCTGCGCCTGGTGCGAGCCAGGGCCAAAGGCCGCATCGCGGTGGCAGCTGCGGGGCCCGCGTAGGAGCGCAGGCGGAGGCGAGGCTTTGGGGTAGCTCCGGAGCCGTTCGCGGGGTCAGCGAGGTGCGCGGAGCCGCAGCGGGCGCGGGTCCCGCAGCGCGCTGGGGTTGCGCGTCTCTCCCGGGGGGCGCAGCGGTGGCGCAGGCGAGTGGTCTGGAATAATGACAAACACATTTGGCCCCGAGTGATGAAGGCGTCGTGGCTTCACATTCCAGCAACTGGGATTTAAGGAATTTGGAGCTGCACTCCGAGGGGCCCGAGCTGAGCGCGGTGGTCTCCACCCCCACCCGTCTCTTCTCGCCTCCTCCTTCGCGAGGACAACTGGAGAGGCTGTGCAGTGGCTGTTCGTTCCCGGCTTCTAGCAGGGGCGAGGCAAGGTCTCTTTGCTGAAGAAGGAGTGGCCTTCTCGGGAAGAAGTGAGGAACTCCTGGACGTGGCTGCAGGTAAGACAGAAAGGGGAGAGGCCAGCAGCCCTACCTCTTTCCCAGGACTGGAGGAGCCCTGTCCCTCTCCCCCTGGCAGAGTGAGGTGCGTGGCACTGGCCGCCCGCGCTCGCCCGGCGCTACTGCAGCCTCCCTGGTCGCCTCTCCTCTTTACTTCTTTTCTACGCCGGCCTCCCTGTTCCCTTCGACACTGTCCGAGCGCATCCCTCCTTCCTACACCGTCTGCCTCCATGGAAATCGGGGTCTTTGCGTGAGATTAACTCTTCCCGGCAGCATCAAGGGAGCGGGCGGTGTCCACTTGGCTTAGAAATAGCTGCGCTCAGCGTTCTGTTTGGAAAGGGTGTTGACCAACTCGCGGGGATAGGGAGCGTGGGCGACCCTAGTGTGCTACGGGAGGGAGCCCGGGTCTCCCGACCGGGCGTGCCGTAGCTACCAGTTGCCCAGCTTTGCGCCTTGGCCAGAAAGGAATTGTTGAACTGTCTGCGGTCGGTCTCTCCCGCCGCCTGAGCGCCCATCTCGAAACAGGTCCTCTCAACACTGCTAAGACTTCGGGAGGCGCGGAAAGTGCCCGAAAGAACTTGCTACTCGGTCCATCCCGTCCCAAGGAGACGAGGAAAACCCAGGCCAGGGAGGAGCGCGCTGGGCCCCTGTCACGTCTCAGCCGCTGCGCGCCAGGCCGCGCCGCTGGAAAAGCCCCGGGTTGGGCGGTGTGGGAAATGGCTTTTTGGCTCCGCTGCCGAATTGCTCAATGTTTTGGGCCGACTCGCTTCGCCTCGGTCGCTATCACAACTAGGTTGCTTTTTGGAGTAGGTGGGCAAATGGGGCGCCACAATCCCCAGTAGCTTGTCTCGCCAGATGAATTCCCCAAAGCCCTGTGAGTCCCCTGGGCCACAGGGGAGGGTAAGGGGGACCTGGCCTTGCAGGCTCTGTATTTTACATAACCTCACTTCCCATCTTGCCCCTTGAACCCCAGCGTTGCAATTCTCCCCCCTTCTCGGCCGCTTTGCTGCAATCTTTTTGATGAGGGGGCTCTTCCTGAGATTGGGGGCCTGTCCAGTCCTGCTTTGACACTCTGACCAGTCCTGCTTGGAGTTCTTGTACAGTCTTGCTTATGGATTGATCCGAGTACAGCTGGACCAATTTCACGAGAATGAGGGGGATGGGAGGAGAGGAGGCTCCGGGAGAGAGCAGATCCTCCGTGCCCAGTTCTTGGCAGTCTTTAGATTGGGACTGGACGCAGAGCCGGGCTCGCAGCTCTGGACCCCGGAGCCGCTTTCTGCCCCGGGTGCGGGCTGCAGAGGGACACAGGGGGAGGGGCCTTGGGCTGAGCTTTCCAGCTGCAAACGCGTCTGGCGCCGAGGCGGGCCCGTTTTGTGCCTCCTGGGGACTGGCCGTGGGCGGCGCGCGTCTTGGGGACGTGGTGGCTAGCGCCTTCCTGCAGACCCCGTGGGTGGGGCTCCATTTAGCCTTTAGTGAGCTGCGACCAGGTTACTTGTTGCTGATAGAAAAGTGGCAATTTTGAGGAAAGAGCTAAGAGCTGGAAAGGTGGCGCAAAGGTGCGGCCCTGAGTGTCCCTCGCTTCCAGGAGGTCCGCCCCCTGCAGCAGCCTGGGGCGCAGGGGCGGAGGGATCGTGAAGGGTCGCGCCCACCTCAGGGTACAGGGTCTGGGCGAGCTCCTCTTGCCGGCCGGCCGGCCGCGCTGCTACCCCAGCCTGGAGCAGCTTCCTTTTGTTTTAAACCGGACAATTAACGAGGGATGGGTTGGAAGAGTGGAGGGAATGGGGGGGGGGGCGGGGACGGACAAAAGAGAACCTCGGAATAGGGGCGCCTCCTTCCCTATCTTCTACTACATTTTCTTTCTATCTTTTCCTTGCTAAAGGAGGGAGACAGGTGCTGGGGCAGCTGCGGCAAAGGCGAGCGTCGGGCAAGGTGGGCACCGGACGCGGCGGCTGCATTCTTAAAAGCTAGAGGAGCAGGCACGGCTTCCCCAGGTCTTCCTAGTTAGCCGTGGGGCTCTCTCGCCCATAGGAGGCGCTGGTGCACGCCTGTAACCCTAAACCCCCGCCCCCTCCCTCCACCCATCCCGGCCCCCTCCCTCTAGCCAACCCAGCCCTCTCAGGTCTCAGTGCAAAACAATACAAACTCCGAACGTCGTGCCTGGGCGCGGCGGACGCTCAGGCTCTGAGCTCTGGAGCGCAGTCCACACGGCCGTGGGACCCCCAGTCTCGTAGCGACCCGGCCGCCCAAGGCGTGGAGCGGGCTGGAGGGGAGCAGCCCCCATAGCTTGCGTGGGTGTGACGGGGTCGGGCGCCGGACAGGCAGCACAGAACCCCCAGGAGAAGGCTTGCGAGCGCTGTCCCCGTTGCACTGTCGGGGACCCCGCACCGGAGCAGCGCGCAGCGGAGCCAGCCGGCGGGTAAGATCCGCGGGGCCGCCGCGCCCTCTAGTGGGCTCCCCGGGCGTGTCCTGGCTCCGCCAGCCCCGGGCGGTCGTGCGCTGGGAGCCAGGGGTCCACGAGCGCAAGCTCAGCTGGGTCAGCCCTGCGCCTGGCGGAGGGTGGGGTGGACGCGCCGACGTGTGATCCGGCGTGTGGTCCAGGAGGCGCTGGGTGGGCGAGTCCCGCCCTGGTTGGGCCTGGAGAATTGGGGCGACCTTATTATAACTCACCGCAGGGGAGCGCAAACCGCAGAGGACTCGGTTCCCTGCGCTCCCGGGCACAGTGATCCTGCGGTTCCGGACCCGACGCCCTCCCCGCAGCACCGGGCGGAAGGCCTGTGGCTGATGTGTTGGTTTTACGACCCCCGTTATCATGCAGCAGGAACCGTCGTTTCCAATTTGCCGGGCTGTGCCTGTCCTCGCCGGGCGAGTTTATGAGGGTGACAAGAGCGTGCGGACGGAGGGACCCGCCCAGCGGGCCGGACGCGGGCCAGGCTGCGAGTCCCGCTGAGCTCCGCGCCCGGCAGCGGCGGCGTCCTGGCTCCGAGGCCCCTAGCTCCGCGGGCTGTTCTCGGAGACCGCGGCGACGGCGACCAAGTCTGCTACTCTCCGGGACCCGAAGGGATTTGGGTATCTTTGACAGCAGTTTTGCAATTTTTGCTTCCACTCTGCGGCCTTGTGACTGAAATCAACGTAAAACCTACAAGTACAATTTAAGAAAGGAAGAGGTTGTAAGAATTGGGACATTTTAGTTGAAAATTCGTTGCGGTGGCGTCTGCGTCTGGGCGAACCCTAGGACGCAATCCCTGGACCAGCACTGCCACCTTCTGGCTAATTTGAGGAACTGCCATGACCCTCGCTTTCGTGGAGATTCCAAGCTAAGGCGATGGCCTGTTTTGCTTTTCTGTGAAGACTTATTGGACGAAATAAATTTATTTGTAGATATTTGTGCAGTTTTCCCTATCTACATATTTATTTTGCTTTGGCAATTGAATCCAGGCCCCGGAGCACGCAAGGCAAGTTCCCTACTACTGAGCTGCACTCCAGCCCTACTACTTCTTAATCTTTTACATTTAGATATTGAACGAACTGTTTGCATTCAGAGGGCACCTGAGGAAGAGAGCTGAATGTCTGTGTTCCTGTTTATAAGTGAGGAGACCTGGTATCTCTAGCTTGATGACTTCAACCCAATGCTTAATTGTACTGCAAGGGGCTGGTCCTAAGACTGGCTCATTAGGCACTAGTCTGTTTAGTGACAATCAAAAAAGAAAAAAAAAAAGATCATTTTGTTCTCCCATGGATGGATATCTGGTGCAGAGTGAACAGAAAGGTTTATAAGTTTGGATTGTCCCATTAAAAAGCTCCTGTGTGGAAACACCCTAGTGCCCACCCATCCCTGGAATGTCAGATGGGCCTCAGGAGACCCAAACAACAGCCCAGGCTCGGTGCAGCTCCTGGGCAGCACATTCTCTGCTAGAAAATAGAAACAGAGATGAAACTATGATGACTGTTAGGAGACTGAGTTGAAAGTTTCAGAGAAAAAAAACGGTGTTTTTTTTTTTTTTTTTTTTTTTGAGACAGGGTCTTGCTATATAATTCAGGCTGGCCTTGAATTCACAAGAGTCCTGCCTCAGCCTCCCCAGTGCTGAGATTATAAGCATGCACCACCACCCTGCCCTGCAAGATGTGTAATTTTCACAGTTAGAATTAACTTAGGAGAGCTGAAATTAACCAGACCTCAGAAATCTGAACCTTGAGGTCATCAGTGACTCTGGGGCTATGAGAGTCACCTTTGGTCTTTAATCAGGGCAGGGTGGGGTGACACTCAGTTTTCATGGTCCTGTAGGGATTATTGTGCTGCTGGGGATGGAGAGCTGCTGCTCTGGTCTGAGAGCACAACTGCTGGCTCTTCTAAAGGTGGGGCTGTCAGTTGTGCACTCCGCTTATTTACTCTCCAGCTTAGCATCTTGTCTCTGCTGACAGAGTCATGTTCCATTGTGCTTCCTTTCCCAGTGTGTGCAGGGGATGAAAAGGCACGTGTCAGAGAATGGTAGCTGCAGGCTTATTTGTCCTGTCTGTCCAATTTCAGGCTTCACAGAGGTTGGAGATGGCCAGGGCAGGGCAGTGAACTTGGCCTCGGGACAGCTGGCCTTCTTCTGTACCTGCCTGTGTGTGGGAGACCCAGGACATGACCTGTCCTCCCATAGCCTCCAGGATTCAGGGTTCAGAGTACATGAGCTTAGCAAGGAGAACTGGAAGTAGCTCCTCTGGTGTGGCTGTCCTCAGTGCCCCTGAGGAGCCTGGGGAATGCCAGCAGGAAAACCCGAGCACTTTCTATTCAGCTGGGTATCAGTGCTTGAGTGACCAGGTAGAGCAAGCAAGTGGCTCGGGTCTTCAGTCTCAGTGTCCAGAGGAGGCCGAGAGGTTCAGTGAGATAGATGGACAGTGTGTCAGGTAAGAGCAGTAGCTGGGCTCTAGTGCGATGTGTATGTGGCTCTGTGAGAAGGCACGTGAAGGACGAAGGGATGCGGGCAGAAAGCAAAGACCTGGATGAGACCTGTGCTTCCTGCAAGGGGATTTGTCTTTGCCCACTGTTACAGTGACATGATCCTTGGCATTCGTAGCCTCACTCAGTGGTTTATATTTGCGTGAATGAGTTTGGGGTGAGCTCTGAGACAGGAGTAGCTGGTTAAGGGTGAGCTTTTGCTCCCTGGGTGGACACATGCCTCGCCCTGCAAGGTCCCCTCTTCCTGCCCCTGGGCAGACAGAAGGACATTGCCTGGGTCACAGATGAGTAATGGTGAGAAGTTCCACAAACATGCCTGGATTTCAGGCCAGGGAGCGGCTCTTAGCAGACACGAGTTAGAAATCTTAAGCAAACACACGTGGAGGCTCAGAGTTCCCATCATTGCTGCTGGGCTCAGGGGCTCTGTTGTCACTGTCCACAGGGTGTGTCAATCAAATGACCCTCTGTGGCCGAGGGGTCTGAGAGGTTGGGTGCATAGGACCAGCTGGCAGATCCTGGCCATGACCTTGGAGCCTGAACTGTGAATACAAACACAGAGGCCCCTGTAAGCTCCTAGGACTGGAGAGCTAGTCCCAGGGAGGCCTGGCTACTGAAACACAGGATATAAATGTGATAAAATTCAGGACAGCAAGCTGGCACTGGAAGCTGCTTTGAAGTCCGCTAAGTGGATTATCAGTGGGAGGCTGATATTTGTATGTACAAACACACCAGCCGTTACTGCTAATTGTGGTAAATCAGGCAGCCAGCCTGGCTCTGGGGGCCCCCTTCGCCTGCCACCTCATGTTCTGGGCATCTGCCAAGATCCCCAGAAGCCAGCAGCCAGCAGCACTGTAAGAATTGCATGAGGGTTCACAGCCCTGTAATTACATGTCTCCTGTGGGGAGCAGAGAAGGAGGAGGGGTGACACCAGTTTGCATTTTGGGGTGCAGGGGGATGGGACAAGGCCGGAACTCCGAGCTCGCCCTAAGAGACCATGTCATGTGGTGGAGAGGAGGGGGCACAGCTTTAGCCTCTCACAGACTTTGGGCTAGAATCCTGGATTTGCCAGTAGCTGTGTGTCTCTGGGTTATTTGCTAAACCTCTGGACTTCAACTACTAATTCTTAAAAACAGCCATGTCACAGGATTATTGTTATTATTGTTGTCTATTTGAGACAGGGCTTCATCATGCAGGTCAGGCTGGGCTTGAACTCATTTTGTAGCCCAGGCTGGCCTTGAGGTCTCCATAATCCTCCTGCCTCAGCCTTTTGAGTACTGGGATTACAGACTTGTGCCACCACAGCTGGTTGTCACAGGATTAGTCTTAAAAAACAAAACAAAACAAACAACAACAAAAAACCAAGAAAGCATTCACATGACACTTTGGCTCAGTCAGTGAGAGTTTGTTAGTATTTTTATCTTTCCATGTCCCTCTCCACAAGAATTCCAACTGTCACATACTTGTATTTTTCCCTCCTCCATTCCTGGCAGAATTCTATGAAGCATCTCTCAACCACTATTAAACAAAGGCACTTGGTTGGACATCGCCAGCACCTACACTAGGTTATTAGCTACCAGATCATCTGCCTACCTAAACCAACAAAGAGATAAGCGAAGAGCCGCTAGGGCTAAGCAAGGCATAGACTGACCCTCCCTCTGCCGACAGTGTCCTCAGAGGGGGCGCACACCTCTGAGCGGTCAGCATGCACAATGACAAGCCCAGCCCCCTCGGGTACTTCCTGGTGTGAGCCTGGGTGCAGATGCAGTGCTGGGGTGTTCCTGGGAGGTCCCCACTGACCACTTTCCTGCTCAGTGCACCTGGAGTGCAGAGGACTGGGCTGAGGGACGTGAAGGTGAAGGTGGAGTACACAGCGATGTGTGTAAAAAGGAAGAGACAAAGCTAAAGAAAGAGGTTCTTTACCAAGTTGACCAGAAGAAACACTTTAGGAGTCCCCTTAATAATAGCCTCTCCACCCCTCAGTTCCTTTCTCTCCCCCCTATGCCCGCTACTTGCCCCGTTTGTGTCTTTTGGACATTTAAACTCTTTCTTCACTTTCTGTCCCCCAGATTTTGTAGGAAGTCAGAGATGGGAGAACTTGGTTCCTGGAACTCACAGGGATCCCCCAGCCTCCCGAGGGTGGGGATCGCAGGTGTGCGCCTCTCTGCTCTCTTTCTGTTGTTGTTTCTCCAATCTGGCTGTGCCTCAGCTTTCCATCCCCATGGGACCCCGGCTGTGAATCCCACAGGTCCCAAGAGACCCAGGGTGGACCTTGGTGTCACACAGGCTGCCCATAAGTGACACTGTCAATGGGAGTTTCAAAACCCATAGATCAGAACAACACTTTACAATGTTTGTTCCAGTCTAAGGCACTTTTCCAAAAGTTGTAGAGGATGTGGATTGAGGATGATCCCAGAGAGTGCGTACTGATAAATAACACTCTGGTTTGGAAATTTTGAGAATACACCATACTTATTTCTCTCTCTGTGTGTGTGTGTGTGTGTGTGTGTGTGTGTTCTTAGTTTAAGTGGTCAGAAGGAACAGTTCTCCTGCATTCTGAGCCTGCAAACTGGGACTTTCCAGAGCTTGAGAGCTGCTCCGCTGTGTTTAGTCTCAGACCCTGCCCTGACCTGGAGGCTGGTGGCAACAGACCCTTTCTTTTCAGATGTCTCACTTGGTTGTACCAACCAAGGACCATAAACTGCAGCTTTTCTTTCTTTTTCTTTTTTGAGGGTCATTATTGGTCATCTAATGCTTTCTTTGTCTTTTGACTTTTGCAGTTATCCAACGCTATGGGGACGTCCCACGAGGTCGTCTTGGTCCTCAGCTGTCTCCTTGCAGGTATGTCCTCCTGGCCTCTCGGCTCCTTGTCCCGGGGAGCCGTGTTCTGTGTGTGTCCTACCTGTGCTCTGTGCAAGTTGTCCTGAAGACCCTGGAAAAAGATTGATTTCCAGAGTGCCCCAGACCTGCACTCGCTGGGCTGCGCTGCAATCCTATTCACTCATCCTATGGCACCACTGGAATGGCTCTGCAAAAGGTGTGCTCTCCCGTGGCTTCCTCACCCCTACTGGACATGGCCTCCAGGAGCCACGGGTGGGCTTAATCAGATGTGCTCCAAGGGAGTGAAGGCAGAGAATGCTGGCCCAGGAGCTCCTGCTGGCCAGCTCATGCCTGCCTCAGTGAAAGAAAGAGGCTTACTTTGCATGGAAATCCCATTTCTTAATCCTTCCCTTGGAAGAGAATCCATAGAGGAATGCTTGGCTCTTGGCCCTATTTCCTCCTTATTTGTTAGGGCCACTTGTTTATCGACTTCCTGAGCTACCAGAGTGAGTACTGTAGCTCCAGACTCCACACAGTAGAACTGGTTGTGGTGGCACACACCTGTAATCCCTGCAATGGGAGGCTGAGACAGGAGGATTGCTGTGAGTTCAAGGGCAGCTACACAGTGAGTTCAAGGCTAACCCCAGCTGCACAGTGAGGGAAAAACCTCCACCAAGTGCCCCCAGTACAGGGTGACAGCTGGCCCAGATGTAGACCGATGTTGTTCTGACCAATGGTAGGCATGCGGTGGTCACTTACTGAAGTAGGGTGGCATCCCCACATCAGGTCTCAAGGGAGAGCTAAGAGAACTAGTTCACAATTAAGTTCTAGTGTCTCTTGGATCCATTTTATGGCCAAGGGAAGCTAGACTGAAATTGATGAATTTAAGAATTTTTATTAAAGTCCACACATTGTGCCCAGGCTCCTAGAAGTCACTAGGAAACACACTATCCATGGGGTGGAGAGGAGGAAGGGAGCACAGACTCTGTACTGCAGCTGCCTTGTCCTCATCTGCATTCTCATCCTCCCCTCTGAGTAAGGGAGACTTCTGCGGGGGATGGGGCTGTAAGATCCCGCATGGGCCTGCGCCCAGGACATTTTGGGGTGTTTTACGGCCATGCACATGGATACAGAGCTGGAGTCAGGTGTCCTCTATCATCTGAGTGGCTGGAGGACGCGGGGAGGGCCCCTCGGGGCTGCTGAAGCCTTGGGACTCTCGGGCCCTTAGCAGATGCAGCCGCTGCAGTAATGTGGGCCTTTTCACAGGCTTCCAGACCCACAGATCTGGGGTAGAAATGGCCTTTATGGGAGCTGCAGTGGTGGCTCTCGTTCGTCGTCCTTTCTGGCTGCATCCTGTTCAGTGCCTGTTTCCTTTGACAGAACTGAGCCTAGCCCTCGGGCAGCTTTCGTTGCCCGCCATCCTTCCCAATGAAAAGGAAAAGATTGTGCAGCTGAATTCAACCTTTTCTCTGAAATGCTCCGGGGAGAGCGAAGTGAGCTGGAAGTACCCGGAGACTGAAGGGGAGGCCCCCGACGTGGCCATCAGGAGCGAGGAGAACAACAGCGGCCTTTTTGTGGTGGTGCTGGAAGTGACCAACGCCTCTGCAGCCCACACCGGCTGGTATACTTGCTACTACAACCACACGGGGATGGAGGAAGGCGAGGTTGAGGGCAGGCATCTCTACGTCTACGTGCCGGGTGAGTTGGTGGGCGCCGAGGGCCGAGCTGCTTTCTCCTGCTTATTGTATTAAGGTATCGTTTTAAATGAAAAATTAAATAAAATTGAAAAGTGAAGGTCATACTTTTTTTTTTTTTTTTTTAAACAGTGTCTTGCTGTGTGGCACATACTGGCCCTGAACTCCGAGTGATCCCCCTGCCTCAGCCACCTCGTACTAGAAGGCTGAGATACCATACCTAGTTTGCTGTTGTTTTTGAGGTGGGCTGTTGTGATAGACCTTTGGCTGGCCTTGAATTCTTATGCTCAGAGGATCTTGCTGCCTCAGTCTTCTGGGTAGCTGGGACCACAGGCACGTGCCACTGTCCTGGGCAGAACATGTGAAATTAAATAGTTCATCCGTCATTACTAAGAAATTCATTGCTACCATTTCAAAGCCACACCAAGTTCTTAAAATGTCACCTTTGATATGGAATATCCTTTGCGTGATGCAAAATGTGTGAACTCTACTGGTTCCTATTCATTTCAGTGGAGCTCAGCAGATATATTTACATGTCCCTGCTGGAGGCAGAAGAGTGTAGAGGTGACCTGGTGCTATTTATAGTTCACAGCAACAACAGCTTTCAAGCAGACTCCATACAAGTGTGCACTCACTCCTGATGAATTGCAAAGAATTTCTTTGCATGTTTTTAACCAAAGTGTAGGAGGATGCTCATGCCAGTGTTGCTCTTTGCCCTCTAAGAACCAGATGCCGAGACAGCAGCAAACGGAGCTGGGCGTGGTGGGGCACACCTGTGGCCCCAGTACTTTGAGGCAGGAGGATAGCTGTGAGTTCGAGGCCAGGCAAAATCGTGTATGAAACCCTATCTAAAAAAGACAAAGGAAAAGAAAAGGTGGGGTTAGGCATCTAGAGGATTCGTTAGGAATGGAAGTAGGCAGGTGGCCCGCTGAGTGGAGGACCATCTGCCTGCCTGGCTGGCCGCTGGGTGGTCCCTCCCTCGGCAGTCCTTGGCAGGAAGCTTCCTGGGCAGGGCAGCCTTATTTGTGATGGGCTTCTCAGCTCCATGGCTGGGAGACTGTAGGGTGCTTCCTTACATCAGCCGAATGGGTTCCAGGTGTGGCCATGAGCTTGCGGTGGCTTCGTCCCATACCTCTCATTGCTCCACTGAAGTCTTGGTGATGTCTGCATTTGTTTAAGGACATCGGTCAGGACCCTGCTGTTACTCAAGTGTTGCTTAGGTAGCAGCAGGCATGGCTGCTGAGGAATAGCAGCTTTTTTTTTGTTTTTTTTTGAGACAGGGTCTCACTATGCAGTTCGGGCTGGCCTTGTTGTCACTTTTGTAGCCCCAGGCTGGTCTCCGACTTGCAGAGATCCTCCTGGCTCAGCCTCTCCAGTGCTGGGATTACAGGCGTGAACGGCCACACCTGGTTCTGGGGCTGCACCTGGTTCTCTGGGACTGAGATGAATAGCAGCGTTCTGAAAGAATGCTGGCTGATGCATGAGGGGCACCATTCTGTACGTTTTAACCCAAAATTAACTGGTAACTTCATTTGATGAAATGTTTGGTAACAGAGTTCAAGGACTTGAAACTCCGAACACAAAATCTCAGTGTGTTGTTGAACAAAATAAAGCTGGAGACTTGGTTAAAAAAAATGTTCCAGGCCGGGCGTGGTGGCGCATGCCTGTAATCCCAGCACTCGGGAGGCTGAGGCAGGAGGATCGTTGTGAGTTCGAGACCAGCCTGAGCTACAAAGTGAGCTTAAGGCCAGCCTGAACTGCATAGTGAGACCCTGTCTCAGAAAAAGACAAAAAAAAAAAAAAAAAAAAAAAAAAAAAAAAAAAAAAAAAAAAAAAAAAAAAAAAAAAAAAGTTCCAGCATGGGGAGACAGGCAGGAGTGTTGAAGGCAGCTGAGACAGAAAGAGCATTTCTAGCTGGAGGCCAGCCTGCTACACAGTGAGTTCAAGGCCAGCCTGAATTCCATTGTGACTCAAAAAACCCAAACCAAAACAAAAAACAAAGGACCAGTATTTAGAATGTCACCCTAATTTCACATGTAAATCCTTCACTTAGCTTCCTTTGCTGGGATTCTCTAGATGTGGATTTCTCCCTGCTCTGAAGAGAGTAGGAACATGGTTTGTTTAAAAAAAAAAGGTCTTGAAGCTTTCATCACCCAAAATTGCCCCAAAATGTCCCCTGCTCTGTCCCTCTTCCCAGCAGAACACCAGCCTTGCCCTAGTCTTTTTTTTTTTTTTTTTTTTTTTGAGGTTAGGGAGATTCAGGTACCCTCTCCACAGCAGGCTCTCAAAACTTAGCACGTCTTACCATGGCAGCTTAACTAGCTGCTTTCTTTCTTTTATTATTATTATTTTTTTTAGCGGAACCAGGAATTGAACTCAGGCCCTTGCACTTGCCAGGGAAGCGCTTATTCCACTGTGCCACCTCCTGGCCCATGAGCTGCCTTCTTGGCAAGGGAGATTTTAGGTCATGGAGTTACACTTTGTTGTGGTGGTGGTGGTGGTGCCAGGTGTTGAGACCAGGGCTCCCTCAAGCTAAGTGCGTGTTCCAGCCCTGTGAAGAGCCCCTGACTCTGAACTGTGCTTAGTGCTTGCAATGCGGTTCTTAGTGTGCTGCCTGTCAGTAATCCTGCCGGTAGGCGCTAGGAGCCTCTGACAGTATCTCATAAAATAAAAATGACATGTAAAGTGACTTTTTGTTGTTTAAATTTGGCTTTGGTTTCCTGGCTAACAGTTTTATTTATCAACATTTTTATTTGGACAGTGTCTCGGTTACTTTACCCTCATTGCTGGGAGAAACTGTCTAGTATGCAAAATGAAGGAAGGAAAGGCTTGTTCTGCTCACAGTTGGTGGAGGTTTCAGTCTATAATCAGCTGGCTCCAAGGCACAACCGCATGTGGCAGAGGGCAGCAGTTCAGGGCCACAGAAAAATGGTAAACAGCAAGAGACAAAAGGCAGGAGCAGCAGAGGCGGGAGAAGCAAGCCTCTTTCCCTCCCTTCTGTTGGTATGCAGGCTGGGTGACGTTTTCACACCCATAATCCCAGCATTGGATCATGAATTCATCCTAAGCTCTAGAAGCCGCAATCAAAGCATGAGGCTTTGGGGGGACACCTAAACACAAACCACAATGTATAGGAAGCTGGGTGTGATTCAGATGGCTGATGTCTGCGTGGTGACGCTCGTGGATACATGAATAAGAGTACAGTTCATAGCTGATGGAATCCTGCCAGGCTGTGAGTGTGGCCCGTGCAAGGCCTCGGCCTCCACCCCAGTGCACATATGTACACACACCCGTATCCACATGCAAATAAATGAACAAGAATAATGCTGGTGGGATAACTTTTCTGTGTATATGTGTAAAAATGAAATCAGTGCCTAATAGATTCTTCTTTCTTGTTTAAACCACAGATCCAGAGGTGGCTTTTTTGCCGCTAGAAATGACAGATTACATAGTCCTTGCAGACAGTGACGACTCTGCAGTCATCCCCTGCCGCACGACAGATCCCAGGACTCCGGTGACCTTGCACAACAGCATGGGGCTGGTGCCAGCCTCTTACGACAGCAAGAAAGGCTTCAACGGGACCTTCAACATGGGACCCTACTTCTGTGAGGCCACCGTCCAAGGGAGGACATTCCAGACGATGTTATTTAATATTGTTACTTTGAAAGGTACTTGTTCCTTCATTCTCCTTCTGTAAATGAAAGTAACAAAGTCATCAGGTGCGGGTAGGGTTTTTAATCTGATCCCTGGCGATGGAAGTGAGAATCCTAGTTTGGGGACTGAGGACCTCATCTTCACCACGCAATGCAGCTGACCTCTCTGGCTATAATAATACAAAGCTTAGAATCACTAAAGTCAAAAGCTTGCTTATGCATATAAGTTTCATGTTTCATTGGTTGACTTCAAAATACTGTAAGGAATTTTTTTCTTACCTAAGCCTCTTACTATATGATTTACATTCTTGCTTATAGAGACCCTAAAGACAAACACAGCCCCTAGGTAGCTGGATGCCTAGATTAATTGTAATACTTTAAGAATTCAGTGATTTCAATTTTGAGGGAAGGCTGTTGCTGCTGACTGTAGGTCGTATTCTTTGATGTGTGGATAGGTCGTGCTGCAGGCTGAGTATTGTGAAGCCCTGCATGAACACGCGACAGCAGCAAGAATTGCTGTTGGACTTTCGGTGACTTATTTTGTGCCAGGCTTTGTGCTTGGTTCAGGAAAGTTCCGCGAATAACTGAGAGCAGAGGCGGGCGGAAGGAGATGAAAGGACAGGAGCCAGGTGCCTAGAGCAGAGTCTGAGCCAGCGAGTGAACGAGTACTGCTGGCACCGGCTCACATGCTCAGGAACGTGGCGTTCTTCTTACTGGAATTTGTTTTTATGATTGTTATGTGTGGTTCTGTACCACAGCTACATGCCAAATTGTGCAAAGTGACTTGATATCAAGACCTCTGCTTTTCCAAATTTTGTCTTGGTCAGAAACTACTGCTCAGGCTGTTTGTTTGATTCTTTTGTTATTTTAGATAGGGTCTTGCTGTGAAGCCCAAGCTGGCTTGAATTTGGGAACCTCCTGCCTGCCTCAGCTGTCTGAGAGCTGGGATTATAGGAATCACACCATGTCTGGATCTCAGGGATTTGTTTTTTTCTTTTGGTTTGTTTTTCTTTATTGATTTTTTTTTTTTTTTTTTTTTTTTTTTTTTTTTTTTTTTTTTTTTTTTTTTTTTTTTTTTTTTGTGAGACAAGGACTCGCTGTGTAGCTCTGTCAGAGTTTGTTCAGGTTGCTTTTTTTTTAAATCAGGTTTTTTCAGGATTTTCTTTTTTCTCTTTTAATCTTTTATTTATTTATTTGATACAGGGTCTCACTACACAGTTTAGACTTGTAGTGATCCTCCTTTCTCAGCCTCCCCAGTGCTGGGATTTCAGACATGTAGCATCACTCCTGGTTTTGGTGGTCCACACGGTGCACCTGGGGTCTGGGGCTGGCACAGCATGTGGTACTGCTGATGAAAGCTGGGTGCTTGAGCTTGCCAGGCAGGCACTTAGACCACCAAGCTGTCTCCCAGGCCAGCCCCCATGGATTTTCTATGTAGTATTTTCATTTGTAAACCCAAATCTTACGAGATCCTGACTGTATTATAGATATTTAAATCCTGGCATGTATACATATATGTGCATATGTCTGTATGTCTACATATTTATATATGTATATCTACGTATTTTTATAGCTGAACCACAGCTGGACCTAGAAATGGAAGCTCTGAAGACTGTGTATAAGGCAGGGGAGACGATCTTGGTCACCTGCACTGTCTTTAACAATGAGGTGGTTGACTTTCAGTGGACCTACCCTGGAGTGCTGGTAGGTATCTTCAAGACATGGGGTGGCTTGTGCCCAGAACCCCCGTGCTGGAGTCTATCAGCGATGGCACATCCATGAATCTCCAGGCTGGAGCCCCCATCTGTACCAGTTTTCATTTATGGTGGGAAGGAAGTCTACCCAAACTGAAACACATGCCATGCGGGCCATAAAAATGCATTTACTTATTTGTTTGTTTGTTTGCTTATTTATTTATATTTTTGAGGCAGAATGTCTCTATGTAGTCCAGGGTGGTCTTGAACTCACTATGTAGCCCATGCTGGCTAGAACTCACAATGATCCTCTGGCCTCGGCCTCTCAAGTGCTGGGATTACAGGCGTGTGTCACTATGTCTGCTAAAGTACTGTTTTACAAGATATTTTTTTCTTGATCATAAATGTACTACAGATTTATTACTAAAACTTTGTAAAACATAGAGAACCAGAGAAAGAGGAATTTCCTAGAGCTTCACACAGTTCAAATTTCAGGAAGATAAATCCCTTAAAAAGTGTTACAATGTCTAGAAATTATAGATGTTATTTTTTTTCTTGAGACACAGTCTCTTAGTTACTTTACCTGACACCCATAGATATTCTTTTTTTCTTATGTATTAAGTACAGGACCTACAAGGTCTCACGACACAGAACAGACTGGTAGTGACCCGCCTGTTATCACCCTCCCAAGCGCTGGAATGGCCAGTGTGTGACACCATGCCCAGTCTCAGCTGCTGTCTCAGCAAGCCCTGGGGGCAGGGCTGGCATGGCACAGTGGGGATGGAATCCTGTTCTCTGCCTAAGCAGGTGCTTTAATCGGCTGATTATATCTGGCTGGCCCACCCATAGATATTCTTTCTTTTTTCCTCAATATATATATATATATATATATATATATATATATATATATATATATATATATATTTATTTATTTATTTTTTTTTACTACAAAATGGCTCTTCATTTATATCCCCCCTTTTGTTTGCTTTTGTCAGAGATCTGTATTCCATTGCCATTCATCTATTGTATATGCAGGAATTTAGCAAAGCAATCCAATATAGTCCAGTAGTCTATA
>PVKA01035265.1:0-22766 GCA_004027165.1 Ctenomys sociabilis
TTTTTTTTTTTTTTTTTTTTGTCTGTTTGAGACAGGGTCTCACTATGCAGTTCAGGCTGACCTTAAGCTCACTTTGTAGCTCAGGCTGGTCTTGAACTCACAACAATCCTCCTGCCTCAGCCTCCCGAGTACTGGGATTACAGGCCTGCGGCACCACACCCAACTTCTGAATCGTTCTCTTAACCAGTATGTAGTGAACTTCTTTGCCTCTGTTCTTCAGCTTTGGCTTGAAATCCACTTTCAATGAAATTAGGTTAGCTACTCCTACTTTTTTCTAGGTTCCCATCACGTGCCATATTGTTTTCCATCCTTTGGTATTTTTAACCTGAGTTTCTTTTTGAATTAAATATGTTTCTTGTACACTGCATATCCTTGGATCTTGTTTCTTGGTAATATTTGTCTTCGTTTGTTTTATTTTATGTATGTATGTATTTAATAGAATCCACAGGGTCTCACTACACAGATCGGACTCACTGTGATCCTCCTGTTTTCAGCCTCCCAAGCACTGGGATTACAGGCATGCACCTCCATGCCCAGTATTAATCGCCATTTCAGTGCACCCCACGGGTGGGACTGGCGTGGCATGCGGGGGATCAGATCCCAGTCCCTGCTCTGCCTAAGCAGGTTCTTTAGTCCGCTGAGCTATCTGGCCAGCTCAATATTTGTCTTTTGGTTGTTTTTGTTTGCTTGTTTTGGTACTGGGATTGAACTCAGTACCCTGTGCTTTCTAGGCAAGCACTTATTCTACTGAGCTACCTCCTTAGACCCCTTCACTGGGTTTTGAGACTATTCACTTTGAAGATTATTACCTAAAAGTATTGATTTATTTCTGTCATTGCATTACGTTCTTTTTGGTGATTCCATTGTTTTTCTTTCCCTTTTGCTTAGCTGTTCACATTGCCCGATAACTTCAATATTTTTGACTTATTGGCATTGTTGGCTTCATTGCTACTTTCTAGGATATCCTTGATAGCTTTTCTAATCCTGGTTGTTGGTCATGAGTTTCTGGATGTACTGCTTATTATGAAAGCAATTTATTTCTTAGTCAATTTTAAGGGAAAGTTTTGCAGGATACATAAGGTGGGGTTGGAAGTTTATTTTTTCTTCTGGGAAACAAATATTTAATGATACATTGCTCTTCAGGGAAATGGTTACTGAGGCCTTTGGAAACTTAAGAACACAACCATGCAGCACAGGTCTGAACTAGTTTCTTACCATAACTGCCCTGTACACTATCACCTTTTTCTCCCTAAAATGACCCTCATCTCACATGAAAATAGTTGCCACAGGGAAGCCAAAAATCTAGTTTTGTGGCCACAAGGAAAAACAGCAATCCATTGGTTAACTGGTAAAAGCAGAGAATCCAGAGCCCTTCACTGTGGTGTTTTGGCCTTCTTACTCTTGTTCTTCTTGTCTCTCTTCTTCAGCCCATCCATGTTAGCCCTGAGCAGGTTTGAATAGGCCATCTGAAACTTATTCACTTCTTTAGAGCTCACCACAGTGCTGATCTTCTTCTTCCCATCCGTCGCTCTCAACAGACATTTGTTGTCTGCAGGCTCTAAGCCCTCCGCAGAGCCCTTCTTTGGGATGGATCTAGTTCGACCATCGTATTTCTTCAGGGTGATGAGCACGCTGCCCGGCGTCCGGCACTTCTGGAAGAGCCCGGTCAGCTCAGTCAGGAACTGCTCGCTCTCCAGCAGCACCATCTTGATGACCCAATTCTTCAGTCCGGAAGTTGTTATTTTTTAGGACTTGAAATATTTCACTCTAAGCCTTCCTGGCCTTTAAGTTTTGTGTTGAGGAGTCTGCTATATTCTAATGAGTTTACCTTTTCATATGGTTAGGTGTCTTTCTCTGTCATCTTTTCATATTTTGTCCCTCAGTTACCTTAAGTATAATGCGGTGTAGAGAGGTTCTCTTTTGGCCGGGGCTATTTGGGATTCTGTACACCTCAATTATCAGTATGTTTCTTTCTTTTCATATATTTGGGAAGTTTTCTACATCCTTTTTTTGTGGACTCTTCTTGTTCTTGTTCTTCTTCTTCCTCTTCTTTTTCTTCCTCTTCCTCTTCCTCCTCTTCCTCTTCCTTTTCCTCTTCTTCCTCTTCCTCTTCCTTTTCCTCTTCTTCTTCTTCCTCTTCCTCTTCCTTCTCTTCCTCTTCCTTTTCCTCTTCTTCTTGTTCTTGTTCTTCTTCTTCACTGCTGGGATTACAGGTGTATGCCACCATGCCTGAACTCGTGCATGGGCTCAGAGCCCTCCAAGGGTGGGGCCAGCACAACATGTGGGACTAGGGATGGAGCCATGGTCCCTGCGCGTGCCTAAGCAGGCACTTAGTCTGTTGAGCTATCTTCCCAGCTCACATTCTCCCATTTTGAGGTGTCTGAGTAGTTGGTCTTTGAAGGCATCATCATCTTCTAGTTCTGAAAACCTGTCCTCACATTGGTCTCTTCTTTTCTTCTACTGCTTATAGTTTCAGTATAATTTTTAATCTCCTGGGTTTTTGATTGAAACACTTCATGGGCTCTTATTCTTTGCTAAACTGGTTATTCATGTTTGTATAGGTTTTTGTTGTTGTTGTTGTTTGTTTGTTTGTTTCAGAACCAGGGATTGAACTCAGGTCCTTGCACTTGCCAGGGAAGTGCTTATTCTACTGATCCATCTCCCCAGCCTGTTTGTATAGTTTTGGTTTGCTTAGCTGGCTTTTTATTAATGTCTTCTAAGAGCGCCTGGATCATTTGTTTGTTTTTTTTTTTTTTTTTTTTTTTTTTTTTTTTTTTTTTTTTTTTTTTTTTTTTTTTTTTTTTTTTTTTTTTTTTTTTTTTTGGTCTTTTTGAGACAGGGTCTCACTGTGCAGTTCAGACTGGTCTCGAGCTCACTTTGTAGCTCATGCTGGTCTCGAACTCACAACAATCCTCCTGCCTCAGCCTCCCAAGTGCTGGGATTACAGGCATGCGCCACCACGCCCGGCTAACGCCTGGATCATTTGGCTTACTACTTTAATGACCTATTTAATTACAACTTTGATGAACTTGTTAAGAACTTCTTCAGGTCTATTTTTTAACCTGTTGTCCTTTTGAGTGATTTGGATGTGTGCTGTTCTCCTTTTTGGTGTCCCCGAATTGGCTTGGGGGGGGGCTGAGAGTGAGGGGAAGCATCTGTTGCTTTTCTTTTCATGTTTCTATTGATTTGTTGATTTCTAGGTTTTGTTTTGTGCTGAGGTCTATGGATGGCTTTAGTGTAAAGACTGTCGTTGGTATAGAGTTAGTATAAAGATCTCCTTAATCACTTTTCAATGATGTGCTTTATGTATAGCTCACTGTAGTCCTTTGCCCCAGCTCCAAGTTCCAACCAGTTTAATTACTTTGGGAGGGGAGGATGCAGTGTCTTTGGCCCAACACTGGCTTGTCTAGGAATGCAGTCTTATATTGTTTGTGTCACAAAGGTAATTTGAATGTTAGCTTACAAAGAAAACCCATTCGTAGCAGCAGTTATGCTACCTTGGTAATATCAAGCAAACCAGCTACAGTAGTGTTGCCCTAGACAAATAAGTTACTCACATACCATAAGAATCAATTATGTACTTCCCTTAACCCTAGAGAAGAAACCCACAATTATGATGTAAGCAGTAACACAAGCCTGGCACTGACTTGTAGTTACAATACACTAAACATGATAGCTATTCTCTGCTAATGGCAGAAAAGAATTCAGCAGTCATTTTATAGTTAACCATCTAAGGATTAATAAAGATTTATGGCTATACTATTAAAGATATTAGGGGCTGGGAACTGGGAAATGCAAAAAGAAACATTTGAAACCTTAAGCTGTATGATATGAGAAGGAAGAGAGAGAGGGGTAAGAGGGATCCTATTGGGGAGAAAGTACATACTGCCCTTCCCCTTCTCTGTGTTGTGTTCTGTCTCTTCACTTTCTCTGTACCTTTTGGGTTTCCTGTCAGACCCTTCAGGTTCCCAGTGATCTAGTTATCTTTCTTCTCTAAGTCACTTCCCAGTGCCTAGATTCTGGATCTCAGGGAGGCTGGGTTATCACCTACTACTCTGCCATTTCCCCCTCAACCTTTAGTCTTGTCAGTGACTACAAGTTAGGGGAGCTCCATTTGTAAAGGAGGAATTTGTACAAGGAGGTTAAGGAATTTTCCTCAGGGCTCCAACTGGCAACTCTGGAAATAGGCTCACAACCAAAATCTCCTCTGTCTAAAGTCATGACAGCAGCTTGCATGACCTGGGTCAGTTTGCCACTGTGGCTGCATCCGCAAGCCAGAGACAGACACGCAGGAAAGGAAGATGGTGGCCATATTCCAAAGCAGCTTCCAAGCTTCCTGGCTGGCTGAGACTTTCTTTCCATGCTGTTCGAAATCTGCAGTGTGTGTGTGTGTGTGTGGTGTGTGTGTGTGTGTGTGTGTGTGTAGGGGTCAGGAGGCCATCTCAGCTGAACATGTTCCTTATCTCTGCCCAGGACTCACTGGGAGGAAACAGCCGCACGGTGATGATTGCGCACATCAGCCCAGCAAGCACAGCTTTTGAGGAGTCCCGGAACACCCTGATCTATGCCGGCCGGGCCAAGAGCATTAAGACAAGGGTGCGGCCATGTGGGTTGTCCCTCCAGGCACACACGCCAGGGTCCAGATTCAAGCTCCTGGGCTGATCCTTTCTACCCTCCCCATTCTCCACCATTACACTCATCTTGCTCTCCATTTGAACTTTGCCCCCAAGCCCTTTCCCTGCCCCATCAGTGCCCCTTCCTCTTCAGAGGTCCATTCGGACCTCTGCATGTTCAAAACCCCTCCTCATAGCAGTCATAAGAGGCAGCTCTTGTTGAGCGCCTACTCTAAGCTCCCTGAGATTTAGCTCATCTGATTTCAAAATAAGGCCAGTGTTATTGTTTCCCCATAATACTGTTTAGTCAGTAAAGCCTAAGGATAGTAAGTGATTTCCCAGCTGGTTGGTGATGGCTTAGACACTAGAAGTGGGCTTGCCTGTTTTCCAAGTTCATGTTCCTGCTTCTCTGGTGAATGTGGAGGTACACTGACATCTAGTATAAAGTCTCTGAAAGACTGAGTGCTTCAAGTTATATTCTGACTGCCCAGAAAGTTCATGGGGGAGAAAAGACATAGTGTTGACCAGTTTATTGGAAGTTGAAATAGTTGCTAGGAAGGTGGCTCCAGTAAAGGTGGGGGTGGGGGAGACTGAGTGGTACTATGATGTAAACAAAGAATGTTCTAGAAGGTGGACCATTGGTAACATTCCAGAGCTGAGACAGAGTTATAGTCATTGGTAGACTGAACGAGAGTGAGTGTTTCTTGACTACAGAGCGGAATAATTGTTTAGGAGCCATAAATCAGAGACTGGTGAGTGTTCAACACCAGGCAAAGGAAGTAGGGCATTAGTAGGCAGCCCCTGAAGGCTTTTTGGTGGTGGTGGGGGAACAGGGGTTTGAACTCTAGGCCCTTGCATTTGCCAGGGATGTAGTTATTCTACCGAGCCATCTCCCTGGCCCCACCCCTGAAGGTTAATGGACAGAAACAATGCTTTAGGACTACTAAAGGGACACATTAGATGAGATAGGAAGAGGTGGAGTTGGAGACATTGAGGCCATTTCTATCATCAGAAGGACTGAGAGAGAAAGAAAGAAAGGACAAGGGAAGGTCCTACAGGAGTGTTTGGAGGTAAACCTCGCTGCTGCTGTTCTCCCTGCAGGTGAAGCAGAATTTACTGAACGTTTCTTATCACATCACCCAGTACACTAGTATCATCGAGGACCTGCGGAGTGAAATCCAACAGCTCAAGGACAAGGTCAACCAACCAGCTGGGTGGGGCCTAGCCCCAGGCCAGCTGGAGTGGGACGACATCCCAAACATCCAAGGTGACCCAGGCTCTCTTGGGATGGGTGGGCTTGGGCTAGTCACTCAGTGGCTCTGAGCCTCCCAACCTACTCTTGGAAAATGGGATCCTGATCTCTGCCCTGGGGAGGTGTCAGTCAGGTGGGGTCATGTTTTACGTTATACGTTTTGCTGTGAAAATTGCACATTGGGGTCTGCCTGGTAGAGCACTGAGACCACCAGCTTTTTAGGGTTGACACCAGGGGCTGCTGTAAGGGTGAGGGGAATCTGAGTCCTCTGGAAGACCTGGTAATACCTTTGGGGTATACATCCTTGGGACACCCTTCAGAGGGGTGGGGGTGGGAGAAATTCTTTCTGGAGAATGTGTTTAGACAGGAAGTGGAGGCAGTGATCTAGGAGGAAAGATGGGAAACGGTAGGAAAGATAGACCTAGAATCCTCAGCCTGAGCCTGCCCCACGACTAACCTCCTTTCCCTACTCCTACTCCTCTCATCCCATGCCATCCCCCCACCCAACCCCTGAAGCAGAAGTGCAACATCAGGGTGAGCAGGCCAAAATGAGAACGCTGCACGCACAGCTCACCAGAGCTCTTCAGGAGCAAACGGAAGTGCGCAGCCGCCTCATGGAGCTGAGTAGACGGGCCATAGAGATCGAGGTCGAGATGGAGGCGACCTGCCACTTGCTCGCCATTTCTGGGTATGCACCCCACCCCCTTTATGCCCCACTTGGGCCCAGAACACGAAAGCTGGGATTTGTGGGTGCCTTCAGTCCCATGGCCTCAATCCCGTATCTTCATGGGATGGCGCAGAAAGAAGCGTAAGAATTCCCGGAAAACCATCAAATGGCAAGATGCCTGGAAGGATTCGTCCTACATTAAGGTTGATGGTGAGAGAGACTCAGCCGCAGGCAGTGACACAGTGGATGACCTATTGCCCCACGAGGTGGCCTCAGCTCGAGAGAAAGTCGCTGCCCTATTGGACGAGCGGAAGAAGTTGCAGAAGGAGAAGGTGTCCAGGGCTTGGAGGGCATGAGGGAGGAGGAGTGGCAGAGCAATTGGGGTACAGAGGAGGGTGAACAGGCATTCAGGCTGCCCCCCCTGGATGGCCTTGCCAGAGCCTTTGATTTCTCTGTGCCACTCATTGTTCAACTATAAAGTGAGAGTGGTCACGGTACAGCCCTCATATGGTCTTGGAGGAGATTAAATTAGTGTCTGGCACATGCCCAGGATTCAAGACATAGTAGCTGCCATGACAGGGATTTCTGAATAACAGATCTTTCCCACTTTGAGACACTCAAACCAGAAAGGCTTCAGGGTGTTATGAGTCCTGAAGGTGTCTTGGGGCTGGAGTTGAGCAGACACCTATAGAGCTGACTCTAGTGAAGGGAGCGTGGTAGGGAGGCAAGAAAGTGGACAAAGAGAAATCACTTTGGAAGAGGCTCTGGTTACCAGGTCCAAGACCAGCCCCAAGGATAGGCATGGAGTGCCTGGTGGACCCTGGGAGCCTGGGGGCTGGATGGGTGAGGACAGGCAGGGCAGGTGGGCACTGCCTGGGGCTGACCCGGCATCCTCCTCAGTTGGTACTGCAGCAGCGCTGCCAGCAGGAGCTGCGTACACGGTGCCAGGGCCTGGAGGAAAAGCTGCTGCGGCTTACTGGCTCTGAGAAGCAGCGTGAGGTGCTCAGTTTGCTGTGCTGCGTACACAAGCTTGAGATGGAAAACACCGAGATACAGTCACAAGGGCTGTTTAGCATCTGCGACAAGATCATCCAGGCCCAGAAGCAGATCATTGATGGTAGGGTTTGTACCTCCCTCAACCAAGCTGCTCAAGAGGGCCAGGGGGCTCACGCTGAGCCCTGCATCTTTCTCCACAGATTACAAGGTGCTGGTTCCACAACATTTAGAAAATCTTTATGAAGTTTACATGACAGAACAAGAAAAAGATGGCCTGGAGCAGCCCACTGTCATGAGCCAAGAGGCTCCCAGAGCCCCAAAGGTGGGGAGCCCTGTATACATACACAGTATACCAGGGAGGGTCTGCCATCCACCATGGGATGCTAGCTTGCTAGCACTCTAGGGAGTTGGTATCCTTTCCTTCTCACCCTGTCCCATGCTTAGCAAGCTTGAGTTAGGTCTTTATACCTAGGAATTCCTCAATGGCATTTGTCCTCACCCAGTATCTGATGATCAGAAGTGGCCATCTGACATCTCAGAAATGGCCACACATGACCTACCAGGAGACCAAAGCATTAGGCAACCAGAGCTTCCCCCTAGGGATCTAAGACCCAAGCCTACTGCCCTTCAGGGCTTCCAGCCCATGTGACAGCCCTTGCCACTCTGTGTGCCTTTGCCACTCCCTGCTGTCACGTGGTCCAGGGCCAGGTCTTCTGATTGTCCACTCTAATTTTCCCCTCTGTAGGAGAGTTTTCTGCCCCCAATTACTGCAGCAGAAACTACACTGACATTGGACTGTGACCTAGAGTATGTTAACACAGCACGTCAAGAAGCTCAGCACCCAAAAAGCACCACCCTACCCCCCATCACCTTGGAGAGGTGAGGCCACTGCCTTTAGTTACCTTCTGTGCCCTGTCAGGGGTAGACGGTAGTGCAACCAGACCAAAGGTCAACAGAGAACATGGAGGCTGAAAAGGGAATCCAGAGCCAGAAGTCCTGGGTTCTTTTTCCCTTTACACCAACCACTTCTCCTGTAGGGGGGCAGAGCTCAGAATCACCAGCCTGGCCAACAGCCATGTATCTTCTTCGGCCATTGGCACTAAAGCCCAACTTGGATCCAAGACCAGAACCCGGGCCTGGCAGGCAAAGAGCTCCTCCATGGCCATTATACCTCCTATCCCAGCCAGAAACCTGGTCACCCAACAGGTGAGCTCCAGGCACCCACTGGAGGTAGTGCTGGGGGTGGGTATGCAAAGGTGGACACCCAACAGCTGGGGTATAGTCTTTCCAAAATGGCCACCTAATCCTGAGGCCCACTACCTCTGCCAAATGAGACAGGGGGGCTTGGCTGTGTTCAAAACTTTCTCTTCCCAACCACTTCACTCTAGGCTCCACCTTCAGACAGCCTGAGCTACCAGATGAACTCTTCCCCTGAAAACAGTGAACATGTTTCAGGAATTTTGTTACCAAAAGGTATGTGTGCCCTGTCTTGGCATCATCTAACTGCTGACCCGCTGAAAGTGCTATGCATTGGGTGCCGCCATTCACTGGCCACTGTAGTCATCAGTGTCCCCAGGGTGTTAGTCACCTGCTTAAGGACAATGGAGAGGCGGGAACAGAATCAGAAAGTAGAATGGTGACACGTGGCATCTAGGATCACATCTCCTCCACTCAATAACAACTGTAACAGCTCCAATCAAATCTCTGTTGCCTGGATAAGGTCGGTTAAGCTCATCATCTTAATAACCTTTGGGTTAGTCTTTTTTTTTTTTTTTTTTCTTCAGTACCAGGGATTGAACTCAGGACCCTGTGCTTGCCAGGCAAGCACTTATTCTACTGAGCTATTTCCCCAGGCCTTATGGGGTTAGTCTTGCTGTTCCTCGTTCACAGAGAGAAGTAAAGCTCAGTGTGTCCCAAGTTCTTTAAAAACAAAGTAATTCAAGTGCTGGGGTGAAGGGCACCCTGGCTCCTGCTCATTTCTGCCATGGCAGAGGAAGGTGTTGGGAAAGTGGCCTTGATCCTGGGTCGGGTTTCCTGTGTCCTCTGCAGAGGGAAAGGAGCTCCTGACCAGCACCAAGTCTGTCACAATGAAGGCTGCCCAGCGGCGCTCACAGGCCCCGGCCAGGGAGGAGCATCGCGTGCTGATACCTCATGTGGAGTACAGCAGCCTGTCCCTAAACTCACGGAGTGAGGGAGATGATACTGGGCCACCCAGTCCCACACTGCAGTTTGCAGCCAATAAAGATATGTTCAGCAGTGTGGGAGATTTGCCTTCCAGGATGATAAGATGGCAAGATGATGGCCCTGGGCCCCAGCTAGACAGCCAAAAGAAAGGCAAAGTTAAGAAAAGAGAGGAGTCGCTGGAGGCAAAGAAGTCCCATGAGGTTGCAGGGCCACGGGTGAGGCAAACAACAGGGGCTAGGTGGGTGGAGTCCTGAGGGCTGAGTTCCTCCGGAAGTCACAGGGTACCTCCAGTGCTGGAATGCACCAGGAGGCCTGCATCCCCAGGGTGCCCACCAGATGGGCAGTGGCCTACACAGCTCTCCGCCTAACCACACTCATTGTTCTCCAACCAACACAGCTCTCCCGCCCGAAGACTTCTGTCCACCGCCCCCAAGAGAGCACCTCAGCTGACCAGGTGCCAGCATGCAATCAGCTAGAACCCAGTAACCGGCATCTGGGAAAAGTGTTGCTTCCTGTGACTAAAATAAAGTTCCCTCCGAATGAGGGCACTGGTCAGTACTAACAAAGGCAGGAAGGGGAAGCCTTGGCCAGCCCCTGCCCCTGTACCTGCCCAGTCATGGGAGCAGGATTCTAAGGGTATTCAAGGGATTGGCAATTTAGGGCTGTGCCCCTAGGGAGTTCAGGCCACTGATTCTGGTTCTTTCCTTCTTACAGGCTCTGGAGATTCCTTACTTCTTACTGGCATTGCCAGCGCCACTGGCACTTCTCAACAGCCTGCTCATAAGCCTCGCCCACCACAAGGTCCGAAACCACACTACCGAAATGGACCCTTCCGGCACAGCTGAAGGTCCCTGCCTAGAACCAGCTACTCTGCCCTTGACATTGAATGGAGTATAGCTGGGAATGGGAAATGGAGGGTGGGTAGATGGGGATTATAAGGAAACAGGAGCTTGGAACACCAGGGCTTCTGAGACCCAGAAACTGTGGGGGTGTCTGCCCAAGCCCTCCATACTTTTATTGTCAAGAGGAAGGGGGTAAGCCCAAGAGGCATAGCTTCCCACCCTGGATGCAAAACCCTGTACAGAACCATTGCTAGTGTCAGCCATGGCAGTAGGGCATGGAACTGTGAACAGGACTGTGGTCCTGGGCCCATGCCTGGGCAAGGGCATGGAGAGGTGGCTGACAGGCCTTCATGTAGGGTGGGGTTGGGTTGGATGGGGAGGGGTGGGGTAGGGTATGCTAGGGTGGGAATTTGGTTTACCCTTTCCTTCTTAATAATAAAATCCTATTTGTGTTTTCATGGTGGTGTCAGCAACCAGACCTAACCTGAATATGGGACAATGGCTATAAGATTCAAGCAGCTCCCTTCCTGCTCCACATGCAACACCCTGTTCTCCCCCTGGTGTGGGAAAGGGGTTCTCCAGATCCAAGGCCCCTCCCCAAGAAAAGCTGGGCTAGAGCAAGGTCCAGTTCATGTCCTTATCCCAGCCACCATCACACTTGCCCAAGCCCCCTCCTAGGAGAGAGGCCAGGGCTATGGGATGACATCCACAGAAAACCTCCCAACGTGGAGGAGGTAGCTCGGTCCTGCAGATCTGGGCTCAAAAACTGACCAACTATGTCCCCAGCTGCCAGGTGAGAAAACTCCTGTCAGGGGTAGGTACCCTGGTGCCCCACATGACAGGCCCCTTACCATTTGCTTTTACCTCTCCTGTTCCAAGTGGGGTGGGGGTTGTCAGAGAAAAATGCAATGAAGTCAGAGAACCCCGGGACTTGTGGGATCTCTCTGGGTCTTCCTTTCTGGGGGCTGGTGGTTCATTTATCCCTTCACCTCTCTGTGCATTTGTTTATTCAGAGTTAAAAATGCTGCCTCCAAGTTGGTTATGGAATGAGCTCCAAACTCAGGTATCTGGTCTACTGCCACTCACCTAGAACCCACCCCTGCCCCAACCAGCCAGCTCCTGGTCACCCAGGGATCAGTCCCCTGCGCTTGCACCTCACCCTTCCCAGGCCCTGGTACCACATGGGCCAGGCCTTTTATTTCCTGATCTACTTGGGGGTCCGGATAAGGGTGTGATAGACCGGCTTGACGATGAGATGGAGATGCAGCGCGTTCTCCACCAGGTACTCAGAGTTGCGCCGCTGCAGGTCCGCGTGAGCCAGGAAGTCGCCAACTTCCTCGCTGCTCTGGTGGAAACTGTAAGCGTGGCGAACTAAGAGCCGGCCTTGCTGGCGAGCTCCCACCAGCACCGTCTTCTGGAAGCTCACGCCTGCTGCGTCACCGCCGCTGCTGGCCGGTGTAACCACTAGCCGTGGCCGTCCATCCTCCGGGCGTGCAGCGGGCAGCGCGGTACCAGCGGTGTCTGCGTAGACGGGCCGCAGACTGATGGGCAGCCAGCGTGGAGAGAACAGCACGTTCCACGTGACCCTGCGGCCTGCGTCGTGACCGCTCGGGCCCAACTGCGTCTGAAAGCTGGTGCTGCGGTCATCGCGAGCCGGGTTGTTGATGACCCAAGGAGTGCCCCAGGCGGGCGCGAGGTAGTTGCGGGGCAAGAAAGCGCTGCCGTTGACATCGAAGAACTTGGCGTAATGCAGTGGTGAGGCGGCATGGAACTGGTAGGCCTGCAGCAAGAGGTCGGCCACTGCGGGGCCGTGGCGCGCCAGGGCGGCTGAGCGAGCCTGCAGCTGGAACAGCTGTGCGGGTGGGATCATTGGGTAACGGATGGCTCGCAGCGCTCGCTCAGCGACCGCGGTGGACGGCCTAGCGCGGCCCAGCCACGCCTCCAGCGCGTGAAAGAGCTCCAGCTCATCCTGCAGCACCAGGTCTGAGCGATGCAGCAGCTGCGCCAGCAGCTCCGGGCTCACAGCGCTCCACTCAGCGCTACTCGCCACTGCAGACAAGTTCCAAGCCAGGAACTGCAGGCAGCTCTCGCGCAGGGCCTCGTCCCCGGTGCTCACAGCGTAATGGTACCAGCCCACGGCCGGGCCCGCGCCACCAGCCAGGTGCGCACGCATGTAATCAGCCACGCCGCGCTGCAGGGGGGCCACACCGTACTTGATGGCCAGCCGGTGCAGTGGAATAGCCTGGGCCAATAGCACAGTAAGCTCGCCGCAGTACAGGTACCTGCCAGAGAAGCAGAGTTGAGGGAGATGTCAGGTCAGCCCATCCCACCTCCCAGGCCAGAACACAGTGTGTGCTGCGACTCCCGGTCTTTGGAGACTTCCTGACCTCTTCTTTGGGTTTCCGGTAATGAAATAGAAACCATGTAGATTTACAGAGCATCTGCTAGGGGCCTAGCTGTAGGCCAGAACAAAGAGAGAGAGAGCTCCTGCCACTGTGGAATTTACAGTCTGGGTTCAGAGCCTTGTCCTGCCCCATGTTTTCTAGGAAACTGAGCAAGTTTAAGTAGGATGACCTGAAGCTACTCATTTAAGAAAGGAGAACACCCCGGGGTTATTGACACAGTGGGAGCAAGGTAAAGAATCTTGCTTCAACAAGGGCCTTTTCCCTTGTTTGTGCCTCTTATTTTCCTCTTCTTTCCCTTTTCATTGGTAGGTGTCAGCATGCTCTCTTCTAAGCCTCCCTGACCCCGCCCACCAGTCCCGCTGGCACACAGCATTCCTTGTTTTGCCTCTCTTCCTGTCACCTGGAACTTCTGTGTCTAGCTCTGTAGCTGCCTTGTCGAAGCTGTTAGACCAGACTTACTTTTTTAGCTTGGAATGAAATGGTGAGGGTTTTAGCTTGGAATGAAATGGTGAGGGGTGCTGGCTAAACTTTCAATTCCCTTGCCCTGTGGTTCCAAACTTGGGCAGACATCAGAACCACATAGACACTTAAAAAAATAAAATAAAATAAATGACTGACTGTTGGTCCCAAGCCTAGATTGGAAATTGACCATCCAGAGTAAGGGCCCTGGAATCTGTGGTTTCTAAAAGCTCCACTGACCAGGTTTGCGAGGGTTTGGAGGAGACCAGTATCATGGGGAAGTGACCTCCGGTCATCCAGAGCAGACAGCCAAAGATGGAAAAAAAAAAGCCACACCTCAAGAAAACAGCAGGGAAGGGATGAAGGGATTGTAGGGCACTGTTGTCCTGGTGGCACCGGCAAACAGACATGATGGTGCTATGTACCAGGCTGCTGGGACCTTCTAGGTGGAGTGCCAGGGCCTGGGGAAGGGGTGAAGCACCCTTGAGCCTTTCCCTTCCTACCTCACAAACTTGTCAAAGACAGCAGCACAGTCCCGGGGTTCCTGCAGCACCACCTCGCTCTGGTTGCTCAGCAGCTCCCGGAACAGCTCACTGTGCAGCCCCAGCAGCAGGCGGTGGCTGTGGAAGACTCGGACCTCGTCGGTGCCTGTAGCCTGCACTCGCAGAACCACGTCGCTGGCGTTGCCCTGCCGCAACAGCTCCTGCAGGCGGTGGAGTAGCATCTGGGAGTGGTTGATGGAGGTGCCCGAGGCCTCCCCACCCATGTCGGCTCTCTGCGCTGCAGCATAAGGGACAGAGCATAGCTCAGAGGTCGTCTGGACCTGGGACCTCTTGGTTTGGGAGTGCAGAGGAACCAGCTGGTGACATGTGCATGGGGGGGGGGGTGCAGAAGGGCCTAGGAAGGAGCTGTGTGTGTACTTCTATGTGCGCCCACATGTGTGGATGTGAGGGTGCCCACAGGCACATTCTGGGTGCACAGGATGTGCTAATGCAGAACCAACAAGGTGCTCTTGGGAGCAGGAAAGAGAGTGTTCTCTTGGGGGTGGGTAAGGGAGCAGAGGCCAGCTCTGGTCTCTGTGGATGGTTGTCCATGAAGACATACCATGCCAGCACCACCCCAGCCAGACCAAGCTGGGGGACGCTCTGAGACCCACTCCCTTTTGCTTTCTTAGCAATCATCCACAGAACCCCTCGGAGGAGTTGTCAGAAGTGCCACATGCATTAACAAATACTGAGTGCCTATTGTACCCCAAAAACTGTCCTAGGAGGCCAGAATTTGGCAAAATAAACCAAGTCCTTACCCTCACAAAAGCATAAGCACCTTAGTTTCAAAGAAGGCAGCCAGGGAGTAAACCCATGTAGGAGCAAGAAGACCAGGCCTGTGAGAGTTCATCCACAGCAGTGGGTGGGAGAAGAGTTAAATGGAGGCCAGGGGACTGGAGGGGAGCAGAAGCTGACTTCCAGACCACCTTGCCCTGTTGAAGGGCCTGGATCTGTGAGATAGCTAGGGACCATGGGAGGTCCCCAGGCCAAGCTAGCCCTGGAATGGGACCCTCTGGGGAACTGGGTGTCCCCCTGCTGGCGGCCAGGCAGGGCTGTTCTCAGGCTTCTGTGGATGCATGCTGGTCACAGAAAACTCAGGGAATATGCTGATGGTGGCTCTCCTGAGCTGAGAGCAGAGTAAGAGCTTTGTGGAAGGAGCAAAGATGTGCCTGACAGTGGCAGATGGGCGCCAGCCACATTCATGTGCACATTCACACATGCGTGCACAGGCCATGGTGTGGGGCCAGGTGGGGAGATGGCTCATAGGACGGCCAAGCATCTGTGAGAGGGAGACCCCAGGAGAAAGGGAGGGGGAGAAATGAAGGGTGGATTTCCTCCCCCTGTCTCCCCAGCTGTCATTTTGAAAGGCCTGAATGCTAATGGCCAGCGTCCCTGTTCGGCCTCTGCCTGGGACAATGGAAATCTGACGGTCTGTTTGTCCCTAAGATCTCTGCCACTGCCCCATCTCTCCTCCTCACCAAGGCAGGCTGCCCTCCTCCTTCCTTCTCGGAGATGAGTCTGTGGAGTTGTGGGACGCCATCCCGAGCTGCTGTACACCCCCTTCCGGGCTGGCCATGTGCATGAGGGCTGAGAGGTTCTGCCCTGCCCCATACCCCTTCCCTGCCCTGCACCCTCACCATGCCCACTGTGTGCTCACCTGCATGAGTGACCAGGCCCACCAGGGCCAGGATGGCCCAGAAGCCGCCCCAGGACCCAGGCTTGCCGTGGCCTATCCTAAGCATCTTCATGCTCCACCCCCAAGTCCACTGGAGTGACAGTGACGGCCAGACCACTCAGAATACATCCCTCCTCCTTATATAGGGTCTCACACAGGGGACGGATCCCCCTTCCAGCCAGGCCTCCCTCCCCCCACCCAGCCTCTGCCATGGATTGGTGGAAACTGGCCCCTGCTGTTGCCTGGGCAACCACTTAAGCCAGAGAGTGGCAGCCCCAAGGACTATTGTGTTGTCCTGGGCCCCCAAGGGGAACAGATCCGGCACCCTCCTCCCCCACCTCTCCTTGCAACTCAGCAGGGCTAGCTGGTCCTCCCATGGGAAGTTTTAGGTTCCCCGAAGGGCAAGAAAGGAGCTTCAGGGCCACTTGTCAGACACCGGCACTAGGGCTCCCCAGCCCCTCCCCCAACTCCAGGCCCAACCTCCGCCCTGGCACAGAGCACACTTGGCAGCATCGTGGCTGGAGCACCATGGTGAACCAGCTGCAAAGGAAGAGCCTGCAAGAGGAGAGAGAAGAGGCCACTCAGGCTCCCACCCCTCCCCCACTCCCATTTTGGGGAGGATCAGCTCTCCCAAGAGGAGGACAGGGATCCGGAAAAGGGGTCTATGGGACTGGATCATGTTCATGGCCCTTGTTGAAGAAGGTTCCCAGCATGCTGTACAGAGGATGATTTCTTTAAGAAAGTGCCTCAGGACCTGTGCCAATCTCCCTCTCCGGGGTCAAGGGGAGCCCCTGGGCGGAGCACACAGCACACACAGCCTTCCATGTCCATGGGGAGCATCTTGCCTGGGCAGGCCTGGCTGCCTTCCAGCAGGTAGGTCCCAGTAAGCAGCTGTCCCCTTACCCAGCTGGCCAGCATGCAGACCTGAGCCTGAGGCTGGGTGCCCATTTGCCCCGCTACTTCCTTCCATGAATTTGGCTGTACCCAGTGGCTGCAGGTTCCCCTGCTGGAAAGGCTTCCTACCTGCTTTTGTCTAATTTCCAACTAAGTTCTACTTTCTAAAGTTCTATGGGGCCAGCCAGATAATTCAGTGGACTAAAGTACCCGTTTAGACAAGTGTAGGGACCAGGTTCGGGTTCGATCCCCCACATGCTATGCCAGCCCTGCCTCCAAGACATGCTGAGACTGAGAGTGAAACTGGGCATGGTGGTATGCGCCTGAGACCCCAGTGCCTGGGAGGCTAAAAACAGGAGAATTCCTGTGACTCTGAGCTACATAGTAAGACCCTGTAGACCCTGTACTAAATACATGCAAAAATAAAACTAAAGTTCTAAGGAGACATGTAGCAAGCCTGGAAGCCCATTCTACTTTAGGGCAACTGAGGCAGAGAGCTTGGTGACAGTCTCCATGTCCTGGTACAGAGGAGAGCATTTCAGAAAACAAAGATGTAGAGAGAGAAGGGTGAAGTTAGAGCAGAGAGAGAGGGAGAGACAGAGACAGAGACAAAGACAAAGACAGAGAGAAAGAGACATAGAAACAGAGACAGACAAAGAGAGAGAGACAGAGACAGGTATGTGGTGCTGGACAGGCCTGGTCTACACACCTGGCTCAGCTCCTCAAGGGAAAGACTTTGCTGAGATTGATAGCCGAGGTGGACAGCTCCCAGGAGACGTGGCTCTGAGCTCTGGATTGGGAATGGGTTGGAATTTCCTTGCCCTTGCTGTCTGGATCCCAGAGCCCAGCTCCATCTATTGATTTCTGCCCCTGGCTGTTGCACAGAGACCTACTCCACCCCCTCTCTGGAACCACAGAGCAAAAATTGGGTCTGGCAGCAACCTCATCCGGGTTGGCAGAGTCAGAGCTGCTCGGCCCAGGAGAAACTCCTCCCAGTTGCCCTGAAGCTCACCTCTGGTCCTCTCACCCAGGCCCACCATCCTCTGCCACTGGCTGCCTGCCTGTCCTTCCTGGGGACTGTACTGTTCCCTCAGTCACTTCAGTAGGTCAGAGCCACCATGCCATAGAGCAGCCTATGCTCCTGGAGGCTTCCTAGCATCTATGCATGCTTGTCAATAGCCATGTTACCTGTCTGAGAACCCATGCTCAGAACATTGCCATTCTGTAGGCCTGTGTTAGCTTTCTGTCACTGTGACAAAATGCCTGAGGCAGACACTTTAAAAGGAGAAAAGGTTTAACTCAAGGTTTCAGGAATTTTGGTCTGTGGTTACTTCACCTTACAGCTTTGAGGCTGTAGTAGGTGGAGCGGTGCATCATGGGAGAATGAGTAGCAGAGGATTAGACACTCATAATGCATCCCTAGCTGGGCATGATAGTGTGTGCCTATAATTCCAACACTCAGGAGGCTGATGCAGGAGGATCACTGTGAATTTGAGGCCAGCTTGGGTTACACAGTGAGTTTAAAGCTAGCCTGGACTACATAGTGAAACCTTGTTTCAAAAAATACATCCCTAAAACCTCACTGTTTTAAGGACTTTGCTAGCAACTCATGGGACTTGAGGAACTGAATGATCACAAAAGCTTTCACTTTAGTAAGCCGACTGATCGACTGCTGAGTTCATGGCTTGATGGGCCTATTAGAAGGCGAGACCTAACTGGTCGAGGTGGTCACCAGGCCCTGGCTGTGGAGGACACATTGCCTTCTCCTGCCTCTTCTTCTGGCTTTTTTCCCTCTCTTTGCCTCCTAATTACCAACTGATGTTTCTGCTAGGAGCCCAATAAACGTGGACTAAAATCTCTGAACATGTGAATCAAAAGAACTTTTTTTCTCCTATAAATCGTCTTTCTCAAGTAATTGATTACAGCAACAAAAAGTTAACTAATACAGAAAGAAGGTGCTCACCTCTTGGCAACTATGTGAGAGAGAAAAAGAGAGAGAGAGAGAGAGAGAGAGAGAGCATGCCAGGGTCCCAATGCCCTCTTTCAGAGCACCCTGGGGGCCCCACTTCCTCTACCTAGGCCCACCTCCTAGTTCCCACCACTTTCCAGCAGTGCAACAGCAAGAGACCAAACCTTGCACACATGCCCCTTTGGGAGACGTGCAGACCTGAGTTGCACCAGCGCACTCCTTCATGCCAGCCTCCTCCAGCATCTGTTGCAGACTCTCTGGAAGCCTGGCCCTCCTGCACTGGAATCTCCATGTTCCATCGGGAATCAGATTCCCATGGGTGAGCCTGGCCATCTGTATTTTCTAGGCACCCCCAGAAAATTGTTAGGGTCACTCCAGGCTAAGAACCACCTACTAGACTTGAATGGGTGGGGTTGCAAGTGTGAAAGGGGATGGGAGCTGCAGGTTCCCAGGAGGACCCAGGAGGGTCACCTCTGACCCCTCACCTCCGAGAGCCCCCCAACTATTTCTAGCCTCTCTCATCCCTGCCCCGACTCCAATGACGTAGAAATTGTCTTTTCAAATAAAAATGTCATACTGTAATTTCTTAGTCCAAAGATTGCTGTGTTGTGTGCATGTGCAGGGGGTTTGTGGAATGTGTGCTTGTGTGTGGTGGGGGTGGGTTGACAACTGGTGATGAACTTGTGACACCCAACAGAAATGAGCCAATGTGGTACTGAGTGGGGGAGGCCCACATGAGGATTGTTGCCAGTAGGGTAAGAGGAAAAACTGGAGAGGAATAAGAGGAGGGGCTGTCAGAAGCCAATAGGGGGGCTGTAGGGAGCTGCTGCTTTTTCTGGAGGAGCTTGTCATGCTGAGAAATTATTTTCATCAGCAAAGGAGCTCAGAACCTTGTTGTCCCTCAGGACATTGCAGTTCACTTAGGGAGCTCTGGTCCTCACTCTGAGCATGGCATCCCGCCTCTGGGGTGGAAGGTGGCACACCGCTCAGCCTTAGAGAGAAGCTGTCACATTGGCTTTCCTGATGGAAACTCTGCTGTCCTCATGGTTGGAGAAGCTCAGGCTCTCACTGTTGCTGAGGAGGGCTGTGGCATTTTTCAGGGGCGCTCTGTTTCCTGCTTTAAGTCTCTTCCTGGCTCCAGTGCAGATCCCTCAGCCTGCTGGCGCAGCTCCTTCATCCCGTGAGCACAGACTTCCTAGCTTCCACCACTGACCTTGGGGCCTTCCCAGTGCAGATCCATGAAACAGGCCTGCGTGAGGCACTGCGATGGGCTCCAGGCCTCCAGCCGGACTCATTGGGGCACTGCGATGGGCTCCAGGCCTCCAGCCGGACGCGTTGGGGCACTGCGATGGGCTCCAGGCCTCCAGCCAGACTCGTTGGGGCACTGCGATGGGCTGCAGGCCTCCAGCCGGACTCGTTGGAGGCACTGCGATGGGCTCCAGGCCTCCAGCCGGACTCGTGGGGGCACTGCGATGGGCTCCAGGCCTCCAGCCGGACTCGTTGGGGGTGATGAGCTCCAGGCCTCCAGCTGGACTCGCGCAGACATTACCATGAGATCCAGGCCCTCGGCTGGATTCTTTGGTCTTTAGTGTGTGGGCAGATTTCCTACACTCTTTTTGCATATGATTTTTCTGGGTCACCATTGTAACATAATGCTATAAATTATGTGATCTGTATAGTTCTTGAAAAACCATGAACTATAGCAGTGGTGTGTGTGTGTGTGTGTACATGTGTGTGTGTGTGTGTGTGTGTCTGTGTCTGTCTGTCTGTCTGTCTGTCTGTCTGTCAGCAGGAGAGGGGCAGCAGGGCATTCAGCTTGTGAGGTCATGAATCTACAGCACTGTGTTCTCTTTTGCCCTATGTCAGAGGCCCTGTCATCCCTTGAGAGTCAGTCTGGAGCATTCATGCAGAGAAGTTCCCGAGAGGCACGTGGCCACCTGTGACACCAGTGTCTCACCTAAGCACCTTGTCTGAACACAGCAGGAGCTTGCAGAGCCAGGGCCCAAATGTCACAGAGGACTGCTGCACCAGGCTTCCCACAACCCCATGCCAGCTCTTCTGGGAAGTTGCCTCAGTCCTGATCAATGATCTCTTGTCCAGAAGCAGGGTATCTTTTTTTTTTTTTTTTTTTTTGTTTTTGAGACAGGGTCTCACTATGCAGTTCAGGCTGGCCTTAAGCTCACTTTGTAGCTCAGGCTGGTCTCGAACTCACAACAATCCTCCTGCCTCAGCCTCCCGAGTGCTGGGATTACAGGCATGCGCCACCATGCCCGGCTTGTAAGCAGGGTATCTTGAGTGCTACAGATGCAGTCACTGTCTCCTCTAGGTTTGGGCAAAGGGAGGAACTTCTGAATTGAGGGGGAGGTGATGGGACCCTAAGCGCCTGGAGACCTGCGATAGGGTGGGCCTCAGGAGAGCCTTGCTCTGACCTGACAGCCTACTTAGACCCACGAGGTCTTCTGTCCAGGCAAGGCTACAGTGGACACTGCTTTGGGAAGAGGGACCCATGGTTAGTACTCTGTCGGAGCCCTCGGGCCCACTCACAGCTCTGCCCACCTGGCCCGCGGTCTCCCCCACGCAGCTCAGCTCTGGTAGCTGCTTCCTCCCAAGGAGAGTGTGCGAGAGTGTGAACAGCAGCAGCCTGAGAAGGTGGAGGGAGAAGCTGAGTTCCAATTCCAGCTGCCACACACCAGCTCCAGGACTCTAGCTGCTTCAATTCATCTCTCTGAGCCTTGGTCTCATTTGCATAAAATGGGAGTAACAGGGGTTGGCTGGTGAGGCTGACTTGAAGGTGGAAATTGTAGGGACGAATGGATCCTCTGGTGCCGCTGCTCCGAGGCAAGGCCGGATGAGACCTGTGGCTATCTGAGTGCTCGTACATAGCTGTAATCCCAGTGCTTGGAGGCAGACGCAGGAGGATAGCCATGAGTTCAAGAACAACCTGGACTATGTAGTAAGATCAAGGCCAGCCTGAGCTACTTAATGAGACCCTGTCTCAAAGCAAACAAATGAATTTTTTTTTTTTTTTTTTTGTCTTTTTGAGACAGGGTCTCACTATGCAGTTCAGGCTGGCCTTAAGCTCACTTTGTAGCTCAAACTGGTCTCAAACTCACAACAATCTTCCTGCCTCAGCCCCCCCCCCCCCCCAAGTGCTGGGATTATAGGCATGCACCACCATGCCCGGCTCAAATGAAAATTTTAAAAGGGCAGGGGGTGTAGCTTAGTGTGACGGTCCTGGATTCAATCCCCAGGTCAAGATGTGTGCCTGGTTTTTGTTTTGTTTCTTTTTTTTGCCTTTAATTTTTTTGCCCTCCCTTTTAAGACAGTCTCACTATGCAATTCAGGCTGACCACAAACTCTGCGTAGATCAGGCTGGCCTCCAACTTGCAAGGAGCTGCCGCAGGCTCCCAGGTGCTGGCATCACAAGCATGTGCCACCATTCCTGGCTCCATGCTGCTGTTGATCACATCTTTGGCTCCACCCAGGCTGGCTCAGAGGTTTCTGTCTCACTGGCCCACTCTTGTCACTGAGAACCATCCCCCCACCAGGCTCCCTGGACAGGCTGGCTCTGCCCAGTGATGACAGCCTCGCCCTGGCCGTCACTTGTGTCCATTCAGATGCTGTCGCTGTCCTGTCCACTCTGTCGCAGCACTGGCATCTACCAAGCTGTGGATGCTCAGATCCTGGCTCTCACATCATGGAGCCCAACAGTACTGAACCGTTACACTGTTGCCCACAGGGTGTCTTGCACCCCGCAAGACAGCATTGTTCCCTGGCCTCAGAGGCACTTCCTCTGCACAGCCATGCCAGGTCACTGCGGTCCTCCTGGGCCTCATGGGGAAGCTGCGGGTACCTCTGGCTGTCTCCCAGCGCAGGGATATGCAGGGATGCACCTGGGGCAGAGCCACAAGGCTGGCCGAAGGCATGTACACAGAGGTAAACCGAGCACCCCTCTTCCATCCTGTTCCATCCCCCACCTTTCCACCAAGCCTCAGTAGTCTGCATAGGTCAGGAGAGCCTTGACTGAAGGCCATGTGCTCTGTCTGGAGGGGATCTAGGCTTTTCGGTAAGACATGTATTCCTCAAAGCAAAATGTGGGCATGGTAGGGAGCCCTGCCTGCTTCACACAGGGGGCTGTGCCTAGCCTCGGGGCTCAAGGAAGCAGCCTGGGCAGTTGTCTGTGCTATCTGTGATTTCTGGGGTTGGGGTCCAGCATGCCTTTGGGGGCCCTGTCCTGAGGAGCTAGTGCCTGCCCTGGTCCCACT
>PVKA01035266.1:0-22771 GCA_004027165.1 Ctenomys sociabilis
GCACGGGAAGCTCTTGAAAGAATCAACAAATGGGATCAACTCTTCTTAAAGAGCTTCTGCATGTCAAAAGAAATTGTCAACAGAGTGAAAAGACAACCCACAAACTTTGAAAAAATCCTAACTAATAAGCAATCAGACAGAGGACTACTGTCTAGAATTTATAAAGAACTAAGATATAACAGGGCCCTCAAATTTAAAGTACTGCCTTTTTTTGGGTGCATGGTCTATAGGGTCTCACTGCACATATTGGACTTGAGGTGATCTTTCCTGCTTTTCAGCCTCCCAAGCACTGGGATTACAGGCGCGTGCCACACCGGCACTGCATGCTGGGGATCGAACCCCCATGCCCTATGTCTGCCTAAACAGGCGCTTTAATCTGCTCAGCTATCTGGCCAGCCCATTACTGTCTTTGTTTGAACAATACACTTTGCACTGTTGTGTTGGCCTTTCGTTTTTTTCTGTAGGTGGTATAATTTCAAAAACATGTACCAAATATAATCGTGAAGACATCTGTGATGAATGTCCTGCTTGGCGTTTTGCTATCCCATAATTTGCAATTATTGGTCTATTACATCTAATATAAATTGTAAATAACTTTCTGAATAAATAATAAATGAGTTCCACATTGTTTGGTCCAGAAGGCTCATAAATATTTTATAATAATATATTTCCCTGGGTTTTTGATTACAGGTTAACTTGTTAGATGTTGAACATGCATAGAATTATTATAATCATGGACCACTGCTGGAATTTTTTTGTTTTCTTTCTTCTTCCAAGTTCTATCACCTCTGTGTTATGAATAGATGACCAGAGGAGACATCTTTTTGATTTTCCATGTCGAAACACAGACTTTCCTCTACTGTGTTCACATTTCTCTCTTTCTCAGTTTTTTCTCTTGCAGATCTTTGGCACCTCCCTCCTGTCCTGTCTCAGTGTCCCAAATGTGTCCATTTTGCATTGTAAAAGAATATCATTGAAGGGCTAAGGAGAGGGTTCAGTGGGATAAGTGCCTCCCTGGCAAACACAAGGGCCTCAGTTCAATGCCCAGTTCCATAAAAAAAAAAAAAAAACCCAAAAAACAAAAAAACAAAGAGTATCACTGAGTTTGGAAAAGGATAAAATTATAGCTAGTGTATTCTGTATTCATGATAAGAGTCTTTATAGATTATAGCACAAAATTACAGGTTATTTGTCACAAGTAAAATATGTATGAATTACTAAAAGAAAATAACCTGGAGTTATTATTAGATTTCATAAGAAATAAACATCAAAGGCAAATATAAGGTTCTCAGTAGAAAAGTGAGTAAATAAAATAGTCAGTATAAGAAGAACAGACAAACGAATGTATCTCTTGCAACAAGAAAGATTCCTTGAAATGACAGCTGCTCCTGGGACCCTCAGGACAGTCAGTATACAAACAAACTTGCTGCCTGAGTGATGCTTGGGGTAAACTGTTAAGTAGTTGAAGTCTTTATGTCATAGTTGGAGCAATTGAGCCCTCTGAAAGATCAGAACATGAATGGTCATAGACTTTTATGTTATTTATTTTTTAGTACTGGAGACTGAACACAGGGCCTTCACACTGAAGGCATTGAATGCAGTGATCCTGCTTCCAAATAGCTGGGTGCATAGGTAAGAGCTTCCATGCTGGTTTTTCATCCCCAGTGTTTTATTAGTTAAAAATTTAAGCATTTATTATTTTGAAATTAAAGTTAAATTTATTTATTTGTTTGTTTATTTATTTGGTACAGGGTCTTACTACACAACTCAGTCTCACAGTGGTCCTCCTGTCTCAGTCTCTCCAGCGCTGGGATTACAGGTTTGCACCATAATGCCTAGTTTCGGTGGCCAGCTTGGTGTGGGGTCAGTCTGGCATGCGGTACTGAGGATTGAACCTTGGTCCTTGTGCTTTCCAGGCAGGGGCTTAGATGACCAAGCTATGTCCCTGGTCCTAAGCATTTATTCTTAAAGATGAGGACATTGAGATTCAGGAAAATGAGGATTAAGATTTCACAACTCATAGGTAAAGAGTTGGGCTTTGTCCCCATCTATCTTAATCCAGATCACATGTTTGTTGCACCATATTGTTTCCTTAACGCCAGAGGATCAGCACTGGAGCTGAGACTCTGAAAATCAGTGCTAGGTTTTTTTTTTTTTTTGTGTGGTCTTAGGGAAGTCTGTTCACTCAGAACTTTGGTTTTCACACTTGTAACATGAAAGTATGAAGGCAAAAGTAGATTCCCGCCGGTAAGTGGATGGTACGTTGTGACCTTCCTCTCACAAGAATTACTCCATGGTATAAATCATTGTCAAGTGTACGCTGTGCTTATGCATAGCATGAGGGATGCCATAATTGAGATCATGACAGATACCCCACACTCAAAGGGAGTAGTCTCTTAGTAGTCTTTCTAGAGCTGTGCTTATACAATACTATGTATAATGCAAAACCTAATGTGGCCTGTTTAACATGTTTTATTTAAAGCAATATTCAAAATAGAATCAAATTTCAAGAAATATATTCAAACAACTCTCTCAATCTCACCGAGTTCCAGAGTAACTCAGAATATTTATTTATTTATTTAATGTATTTGGTACAGGGTCTGTAGGGTCTAAGGGTCTCACTATGTAGGTCAGCCTTGTAGTGATCCTCCTGTTTTCAGCCTCCCAAGCACTGGGATTACAGGCATGCACAGCCATGCCCTGTCTCGAAACTCAGAATATTTAAACAACTAGGAAAAACTCTCACATGGTTCATTCTGCATGAAACTTCCTTTCTTCCCATCTTGTTGGCTTTTCCGTCTCTCATTTACTCAACAGATCTCAAAATAAATGCCATTTCCTTCGGGAAATCTCTATGGACTCACTTTCTAGACTATTTTAAGTCCTCCAGTATGGGCTTTCAAACCCCATTGGATCATCGCACTTCTTTTTTGGGAAAAATATAAACACATACTTAATTGAAGATTTTGATAGCGAAGCCTCTAGTGTATTAAAAAGTCACCAGTAGAGAAGACGTTAAGAAAAAAAAAGCACTAAACAGGTAAAATCTATACACAATAAACTGCCTGTATTTATACAATATTATTTGAGACATTTTGACTTAAGCACAAACCAATGAAGAAATCGTCATACTCAAAAGGAGAAACATATCCATCACCCTCAAATGTTCCCTTCTTCCTTTTCATAAGCTTTTCCATCTATCTGAACCTCCTCACCCACCTCCATATGGCCATTTATCTGTTTTCTGTCACTCTGCATTGATTTGCATATATACAAATGCAACTATGGCATATGTACCATTTAAAAAAATTAGAATCCTTCATGAAGCAAAATTATTTTTTGTTTTATTTTTAATAAACACGTTAATTGTACATATTTAGAGGGTACATTGTGATCTTTTAATATGTATCTATCTCATGTAACAATCACATTAGAGAGATTGGCAATCTGTCCCCTCAAATACCATCTTTTTGTGGAGAGAACACTTCAAATACTCTCTTGCAACTATTTGGTAATGTAAATTCTTCTTAACTCTGTTCACTCTACTCTGCAATACAAAACTGAAGCTTATTCCAGCCTTATGATTATAACTTTATATCTCCTGATCATTCTTTGCCCATATCCTCTCTCAATCTCTTCAGCCTCTGGGAAAACACTGTTCTGCACTCTACTTCTATGATATCAGTTGTTCTAGATTCTCTATATGATTGATACCTTGTGGTTATTGTCCTTCTGTGCTTAACTTACTTTACCTAATACAGTGTCCTTCAGGATTATCCATATTGTCATAAATGGCAAGATTTCTTTGCCTTTAATGGCTGACTACTATCCCACCATGTATGTACACCTTATTTTCTTTATTTATTCATTCAGCCAGTGGTAGACATCTTAGAAAATTTCATTTTTTTACTACTTTGAATAGTTCTTCAGCAAATATGGGAATTCATAACCTCTTCAACCTACTGATGCCATTTCCTTAAGATATACTCTACCTAGTAGTTGAACAGTGCTAAATCACAAGGTTGTTATATTTTTAAGCTTTTGAGAAACACAATACTGTTTTTTGTAATAGCTGTACTAATTATATTCTCATCAATAGTGTATAAATTTTCCCCTTTTCCTGTTGCTGGTCAGCACTTGTTATTTTTTAAAATCTTATTGATAATGCTCATCATAAAGGGTGAAAATCAGCATTTCATTGTGTTTTCCATTCACATTTCCCTGATGCACCTGTAGAGCGTTGGCATGTTTCCTTTGGAGGCACATATGTACTGTGTACTGCCCATTTCTCAGTCATACTGTTTCTGTTTTGTCTTGCTATTGAGTTCAAGATCTTCAAAAATTCTGGATATTGGCCCCTTATCATCTGCACAAATTTTTCACAATCTGTAGCTTGGATCATCCCTCTGTTGATTATTTTTCTTGCTGTGTAGAACCTTTTTGTTTGATATAATCTCTTTTTTATTTTTCTAAAGATTTTTTTTTGTTTTTTATTGAAGAACAAATAGCAATGAGACAGTTTCAAGACAAATTGACAGGACAGATTTGATAAATTAATACATTGCAAACTGTTTTCGTAATGTTTTGGTATTGCACAAGGTGCACACATGATATTATACTTACAGACACTATTATAGCAGATGTCCCTAATCAGTGAATTAAGAGAGTGTAGCTTTATACTTATTTTATTTTTATAGCTGAATTATATCAGATTCAATAATTAATACTTTCTACCTTGTTATCTTCCTAGCGGTTGTCCATATTACTAGAAGCCAACATAATATCTTGTCCAACCACTATTAATGCAAATCTTGCTTCTCATAGAATTATGCAGAAGCACGGCATATTTATCCTAACTGTACTGTTTATACAAACACATCATGGTTCTTCCTTTGTATCCCCCTTCTTTTGTCTAGACCTGTCAAAGATGGACACTCTCTTATCATTAAACCATTTTAGGTGGCTGAACTCGGCAGCACAATCCAACACAGTCCAGTATTCTACAATAATAGTGAGTTATCTGAAGAAGTTGTCGACCATAGCCATTTACAGCTCAACTTATTATGATGGCCCCACTTCATATACCTCATTTTTATACTTTTCTGCTGGATGGTTAAGACCTAGATAGAGCAAGACCTATATAACAAAAAATGTAGCTTTTGTTTCTGATGAGGTCAGTGAAGTCCCCTCAGGGTTTATCTTATAATCCTGTACCTTATTCGGTAGATCCTTTGTCTGTGTCATCCATGTGGATGAGTCACGGACAATGCTTGACCAGTTTGCTCTCTGTGAGAGCCTGAGAGAAAGTTTTCTCTCCATGTGACTCTCCCCAGGCACACTACAGAACTTCAATCTTTCCTCTGTGGCTCCATAATCTCCTTGCTCAGAAAATTTGGAGCTCACCTGAGTTTCATGATGTTGCAGTACAGGTTCTCCTATGTCCTGAGTCTTTGCTGACTTTGATATAATCTCATTTGTTATTTTTGCTTTTGTTCTGTGTTCTTTTACAGTCATATCCAAAAAATTTTGCCCAAACTAAGGTCATGAGTCATTAACTCAAGTTTTCTTCTAGTATTCTCATAGTTTTAAGTCTTATAATTAAGTCTTTAGTTCATTTTGAGTTGATTTTTATTCATGGTGAAACTTCTGCATATGGACATCTTGTTTTTCCATTAGTGAAAAAACTGTTTCTTATTTGTGGTTATCAGTGGTTGTTCATCTGTCCATTAATTTTCCATCTTAATTTAAGGTACTGGGTATTGAACTCAGGACCCTGCACTTGCCAGGTAAGTGCTTATTCTATTGAACTACCTCCCTGGGCCCTCCATTAATTTTGAGGAAGGCAAATGTGCAAAGCTGGTTGCAGTACCACTTGAGGAATGCCTCTGTCATGCTTTGTGTCTCTGAATGTTCTTACAAAGTCACAGGGAGCAGGCTTTTGGGGGGCTCCCAAGAGTAGAGATTGTGATGGGTTCATTGTCATGTTAGGACTGTGGTCTGAGTGCCACACCTGCCTTAAGATGGGTAGCCCACATGTAAAGAGGGAAGGAGGCTTGATCTTTTTTGCTCTTTTTGCTTTCTGCATCTTCCACTACTGTGAACTATTGTCCCCCCTGCCTTTCTGGCACTCCTGGATGCTGGACTTGAAAGCTCCACAAACTGTGAGCTAAACAGACCTTTCCTTCCCTTAAACTCAGGTGGCAGATATTTTGTCTCAGCAGGGAGAAGAGTAACTAAAACACCTTTGATAATATAAGTACAAATGCAAGAAAGATATGCCTAACAACAGTCTTGCAGAATCAGGAAAAGCTTCGGAGGGAAATAATTTATAAAGCTAATAGCTGAAGAAAAATATAATTTACTTAGAGAAAACATGCAGAAGATAGCCTGTAATGATCACATGGAAGAAAGGCTAGCAGAAACAACTGAGAAATAAAGACTAATAGTAATATTTACTTCAGATGCTATTAATTCAGAGATTTCTGGGGGCTGGGGAGATGGCTCAGTGGAATAAGCACTTCCCTGGCAAGTGCAAGGGCCTGAGTTCAATCCCTGGTTCTTCAAAAAAAAAATCAGAGACTTCTTTTTTTTTTATATCAGAGGTTATTTATTATCTTATTTCCTTTATACCTTCCTGCAGTTGTTTCTTTACTTCAGACAGTATTAATTCTGACATTTCAGTTATGTGATTCCCAAATTCTTCTGTGACAGCATCTCCTGCACTTGTTCTGGGTGGGCTGGGAGCCTGAGGATGCATTTGCTCCGTCTCTTTGTCATTTGGTATAGCACTATCCCCTGACCTTTGGTGTAGGGCTTTGGTGCAGTTATAACCTACCGAAATTCTTAGCAAGAGATTATATGGTTAAGGCAGTTATAGTTTTGTATTTACAGAACTACAATTAGGAACACTAATAATGGGTAATGATATTTAGCACTAACTAATGGGGTTTTGTAACTAATGGATTTTTATTTTAGACAGTAAGAGCAATCATTGTATCTATCTAGCTAAGCAGATATTAAGTTGGGAATTTGTATTTAAGTTAGTTCTGCTAAATTCTGTCTGATCACCTCCCCTTGATGTACCTAGGGTCTTCAAGGTGGACTACTTCATCCAAGTTACCTTTTGTGACCTTTCTCCATCAAGAGAGAAAAAGAGAGGATACTCTCATAGATGTGTGTCTAGCACAGTGCAAATCTACAAAGTTTGGCTTGGGTCTGGCTGTTGTGCTCTACTTTGTCCTGCTGTATCCCATGGAAGTGATCCCGCTGTGCCCCCTGGCAAGATGCTCTGCTCCTGGATTAGCTGGGTGGTTCTGGCCCCTAGCCTCTCTGCAGAGACTTCAACTGGAGAGTTTCACACCAAGCCTGTATGACTGGCTTGGGCTGGGTCTGGAGAGGTCTGGAGAACACGGCCAAAAGTCTCACTCAGACTCCGGGCCTGGGTGGGATCTTGAGGGGTCCAGCAGGTGCAGTGGGTCCAAAGTTCTCCCCCCTACACTCCAGGCCTTGGTTGGGTCTGGAGGGGTTTGGTGGGCACAGCGGAGTAGCTAAGTAAGCTTTAAAACAACCTGAATGTAGGTGGAGGGAATCATCTTACATCAGGCTGCTATAACAAATTATGACAAACTGGGTAGTTTAAACAACAACTATTTATTTCTCAGTGTTCTGAAGACTTGCATGTCCAACATCAAGGTGCTTTCAGGTGGCCTCTTTCTTACTGTAGTCTCAGTTGATGAGAGAGAGAGAGAGAGAGAGAGAGAGAGAGAGAGAGAGAGAGAGAGAGGCAGGCAGACAGACAGACAGGGAAACAGAGACAGAGGCAGACAGAGATAGAGAGACACAGAGAGGGAGAGAGATGACAGAGGGAGGGGGAGAGGGAGAGGGAAAGAGGGACAAAGACAAAGAGACAGACACAGAGAAGGAGAGAGACAGAAAGGGAGGGGAAGGGAGGGAGAGAGAGGGGAGAGAGAGAGAGAGAGAGAGAGAGAGATACACACACAGAGACAGTTTATTCTCTGGTAGGGGCATTGATCCCATTTGTGAAGATTTTCCTCTCATGACCTGATTACCTCCCAGAGGCCTTAGCTCCAAATACCATAACACTGAAGGGTAGGACTTTACCATTTACCTTTAGGGAGGACACAGACATCCAGCCCAAAGCAATTCTTATTTTACAGGGGAAGGAAATGGGGTCTGGAAGCTTGGGTGATCAGACACAGGAGGGAGCTAGTAGCTGGTAGAGCTCCAAGGGGAACAGCTGGTTTCCTCAAATCCAGACACATTGTCCTTCCTGTGGCCCTGTGCAGGCTTTCTTGATTGCAGATCTTCACCGCAGTTACTGTGATGCTTTACTCAAAGAGTAGAGAACAAGATTTAAGGAGGTTTCAATTTCTCTTTCAGTTTTTATTGGAATCAGCTTTTCTCAATTCTTAAGAAAAGTTCTTGTCAATATTGTATTTTGTCACTGACTAGCTTTTTTCAAATTTGTTTCCAAACGGAAAGCCATCCAGACTCCAACTGTAGTCTTGGAATCAAGTATTTTCTGGGTTTTCATTGAAAGTTCTATGTCCAATGGTTTTAGTACAGAACAGAAAAGCTATAGGAGAGCAAATTGTAATAGTTTCAGACAGAAAACTGGGCTGTAAGTCACTGAAGCCTGACTTGATTTGCAAAGTATATTGGTACTGCCTTTTAGGGTCTGTCCTAGAGATGTTTATTGTATGTGCAATATTCTAGGGACTTAGGGAAAATGGCGTTGATAGCTTGGATATGGACTTCATGAGAAGAGTTGTCTCTGAGGAGCAAGGGAGTTAGAATCAGTGGGACTGTTGAAAGGATACAGAAACTGAGTTGGAGGAAGTTGAAGTTTCATGTGCTTATACAAGGACAATGTCATAGTTCATTGCCTCTTGAACACAGTGCCGTCCATGAATCCTTAGTACAGACTGCGCCAGAAGCAGGTGGACTCCGAGGAGATTCTGTGATGCCACCTTGCTGTTGTGATTACCCCTCGGAATGTTCTGAGTCCTGAGAAGAAATTCAGACTTGAATGGTTTCTAAGTTATGCAACTTTCCTATTATGGGAATCATGAACTTCCCCGAAGAGAAGAGCCCAAAAGCAGAAATGACTGCAAAACATTCAGGTAACACTGATGGATTCAGAGAAAACTTATTGAGCTTCCTATTTAAGCCTCCTCTATTATGATATCGAAGAACAGAGTTTTAAAAAAGGTTATTAAATTTTCTGGGTATGTACAGCAAGATTGTGAAGATATTGTACGTAGCCTTTTATTTGCTGACTTAATGGGTCTGAGTAGGACTACATAGAAGAAAACACAGTAATTCATTTCCTAAAGAGGTTCCGATTAATACAACCAGGGCCTTCCACAGAGTAGCATCTGACATGATAATAGGCAAGAAAGCCACAGATGTTTAAAAATTGTATTAATACTTCAGAGATACTGAAAAGTACAGAAAAATGTAACAAATCATCCGGATATTATAGATGTTAACTTTCTGGGAGTAAACTCAGGGCTAAGTTCTTCCTGAGTTCCCTCCCATCCCACAGACAGAAATCCATATCCAAGTCTTCTCTCCCCTCCCTCAAGCTAAATATTCTGCCAAGGATAGTGTCTATCCTTTCCATGCACATCTGAAAAGCCACACAATATATTACAGTGTTTATATCCATAAACTACACACAGTATAATGCTGTGTAAGCTAGTTTTAAAATTATCTAAAATGTGTCAGAGTGATACTGTGTTTCAGAACCATTTATCCAAGTTGATGCATGGTATCTATCATTTATTATTTTTAGCTATTGAACAGTGTTCCAATGGATTATTTATCTATTATGCTGCTAAAGAATATATATATATATATATATATATATATATATATATATATATATATATATATATGGTACTTTATCTTTTTCTCTCTCCTTGCCAATAAAGAGGGCTCAATAAGTATCTTTTATACACTACCTCCAACTAACTGGGAGAAGAATAACTTCCAGGCCTTAATACCTAAAGGGTTGGCACAGAGCAGCAGATTCACAGCCACCTAAGAGCTTGTAGGGAATGAAGGATATAAAACTCCAGTCTGGACAGTATGACAGTTTATTTCTTGAAAATTAGGATGCTCCGGTTGGTTTGTATACACAATGAAGCTGAAGATATGACGTTCTCTGGTAGCAGTTCTCAAATCTTCATGTGCCCACAGAGCTTTAGAAATGTACAGTTAGCCACAGTGTCATTCATACTTATTTTTCTTCATTCTATCTCCCTTCTTTAATCATTTTATCCTGGTGAAAATTATTAGACTTCTATTTTGGGAGTTAAATAAAAACATGTAAATATCAATTAGACTGAGAAATCAAATACAATACCAAGTTAAGGCCAGATTATAGCATTATTACTATGAATTCTCTATACTTATTATTATACTCAGGGCTCTGATCTTACGAATATTATAAGCCAACGTTTGCATTGAGTTTTATCACCCTTTGTTGGTGGATTCATGCCATGGGTACTGAGGGTTTTACATTTTCCAATAGGTACTTAGTTATTTCTTTTTCTCAGCCACAATATTATGCATTTTCTTCCTATCTGTGACTGAGTGCTATCTTTACTTTCTTTGTGATATCTAGGTAGGTAGTGATAAAAACAAATTAATACAGTTGACTAGAACTTCAATACAACATTGTTTGTAGCAAGAGCCACGTATAACACAGGTCAGACAGACTGGTTTTAAGGTTATAAACAAAGGTATATATGTATATATTATTTTCCTAGAAGGATAGTACCAACCTGTTTAGAATAATACTAATGGAAAGCAAAATGAAGTTAGCTACTGCTTTAAAATTGCTGAAAGCTATCTTCCAACATTATCTACCTCAATTTCAGAAGGAAAATGAGGCCCACATTGTGGCAAAAGCCCATTAGAATTTCTTATCATTTGCTTTCAAGTTATGGAAAATAGGGGATAATGGATGTGTAAGTGATTTTGAAAATGGTTAAATACAGGGAACATCTGACATGTGATGATTATTAGCTAGCGCAAGCCTTGGGCTACAGTAAGCCCCAAATAATGTCGAGGAAGGGAAAGAAGAAATCCGGGTGAATGAATGAATGGATGGAACTTGCACACACCCCAGGCTTTCTTACCACATTATTGGTCAGGGATGCTCAGAGAAAGAGAGCGAATAGGAGATAGGTAGATAGAGAAGTAGCTAGAAGATGAGAGGGGGTTTGTTCTGCACGTTGACACTCATGAGTGTGGATGTCAAGATTAGGCTGTCTACAGCCTGGAGAGCCAGGAGAACCAATGACAAAAATTAGTGTAAGCCAAAGGCCTGAAAACTAGTGATGGTTTCTGAGACCATCAGAAACCATCAGAACCAGGAGCTCTAATGTCTGCAGGCAGAAAGATCTTTCCATGCCAGGCAAGAGAGAAAGTTTGTCCTTCTTCCACTGTATTATTTTGTCTCTAGCCTTCTCTAGCTTCTCTGTATTGCTGAAGGTGGATCTTTTTTAACTCAGTCTATCAGTTCAAATGCTAATTTTTATGACACACTTCCTGACAATTATGCAGGCCTCCCTGAACCTAGGCAAGTTGGCAATAAAGTTAATCATCTCAAGTTGAAACTCTGTCAACTTGGCCCTTGTATGTCTCTATTTAAGCCATACCTAAGCTCCAAATATAGACAATAACCAGGTTCCAGTTCTGCATGACAAAATGCAATTATCATTTATAAGAAATACACTAATCCATTACTTTTGACTAATCCATTACTTAAAAGAAGAGGTAAGTGTTTGAGTGATGCAAACTTTTATCTTGATAGCCTATGCCTTCAATAATTCCTGCAAAATTAGAAATACTTAAGTACTGACATAAAGTTAGTACATTTTTGGCTTCATGCAAAGATAAGAGTAAAGAAAACAGAGAAACTTGGTTACTGTGGCATATACACATACCTAGTCCTAATAATTAGGGAGGATATGCTCAGAACAGTCACTGTGCTTCAACTCTGTTGCTAGCTGTGTGTTCTCGCCTTTATTCATCTGAGCCTTATTCTATTTGTTTTGTCCTCCTCAAGCCTCTTAGCTGACTGTGCTTCGAATCTGGGCTGGCCAGAGTCCTTCCTGATTTGGGCTGTAGCTTTCTGGCACCTTGAATTATGTGTCATGGCATTACTGAGAGGTTTCCCAAGGGACCTTATATATTCTAGACATTGTCCTCCCTACCCCACTATGAAATAGTAGTTCTTTTTTGTTTTTTGTTTATTCTATTTGTATTGTCTCTCTTTTCCTTTAGTTGACTTTCTATAGGTTACTTGAACATTTTTAGGCTTACATCTTAGTTTATGCTGGTGTTTTATTATGGTTTCTTTAGTGTACTACTGGGGATTGAACTCCGGACCCTGTGCTTGCCAGGCAAGCACTTATTCTACTTAAGCTATCTCCCTGGTCCAAAAAATTGAGAAGAATTTTTTTGCTGACTTGGGATGCCTTAAGGGCAGGTCTGGTGAGGCATGAGGATCTGAGGATCCCTGAGCCTGACTGTGTTTGCATAAGCAGCCATTTAAACAACTGAGCTAATCAACAGGCCCCTGACGCTGGTGCCTTTGAGTATATGTCTTCATATAGTTTTCTCAGTGGTTGGCCTAGGTATTATTTATCAACATGTTTGTTCGCAACATTGGCCTGCATCATCTCAGGAGTTGTGCCTTTCCATGGTTATTGGATGATCAGAAGTTCCAGCGACTTAGAATGTGGAGTCCATCATAACCACAACCTACAGAAGTGGAGTCATACCTATTTCTTGTAGTTTCTATTACATTACTGACCCCCCAAAAGCCAGTGTCACTTGATGTCTATCATGTTACATGAGGTCTGCTTCTGATGGGGGCCATCTGTATCTCATTTGTGGGCATAAGCAGTTTATGATACATCATACAGACTTTCCCTCCAAATATTCAAGAGGTTGATTCTCAACAGTTTCCATCATTCTCTTGTTCCTTTACTGTCAGATACATTGGCGTTTTCTTTTAGTATACATGCTGCCAAAGCAAGCACATTGGAATTTTCATTATACTTCTCTTCTCTAATTATTTATTCCCCCTTTTTTTGAGACAGGGTTTCACTATCAGTGGAGGTTGACCTTGAACTCACTTGGTGGCCAGGCTGGCCTCAAACTCACAATGATCCTCCTGCCTTAGCCTCCTGAGTGCTGGGGTTGCAGGCATTGGCCACTATGCCCAGTTTCTGTTTTTTCTTAATCCAGGCTTTTTGTTTCTCTCCATAGCATTCCACTAAAGGACAACATGTGAAACTTGTGTAATGAGACATACGAGGCTATGAGTGAATGCCCTTCTTTTTCTTTTCTGATTCCAACCAAGTCAAGTCTTTTTATTCTTTTGATAATCTTTTCTAGGCAAGCGCTTATTCTATTGAGCTATCTCGCTGGCCCTGGTAATCTTTTCTAGGGTTAACTACTTCCATTGCAGGTGTTGAAATATGTAAGGCTCCATGCCAAATGTTGGCACTCCTGTGAACATAGTCTCTTTCCCTTCTCTGCAACTCTGAATTAAAACATATGCCATCTTCCGGATCTTGTACATGTCGGTGAACATCTCATCATGGCTGACGAGGTCCTGGTAGATAATCATGATGGTGGCTGAGAGAGGTGGCAGCCGCAGAAGCAGGAGCAGGGAGCTCAGAATGAGTGCGGTGCAGTGGAGCAGCGCTCGGGGGAAGGGGGGAGCTGCCCTTATTTTAATATTCCCAAACTTTACCAAGATGCTACTATTAATTATTTACCTTTAAAGTATGCAACATATTTTGATAAATGTATACATTGTGAAATGATTACCAACAGCAAGCTAATTGATGTATCCATTGCCTCATATAGTTACCACTTTTTGTGTATAGTGAGAATACGTGTGGTTTACTTTGCTAGCAAATTGGGAGCACATATTACCATATTTGTAACAACCGTTACTACTCTGTACAGAACTTAATCATCTTGCCCAATTTTGTACCCTTTGATCAGCTCCTCCGTACTTTGTCAGCAGCGTGCCACCTCTCTTATGGAACTTGGTGCTTCTGGAAAACATCAAGTGCCTGAAGGTGAAGGGCCTAGAAAACATGATTCTACTCTTAGTTTTTGTGCATGCAAATTCTGTAGACCACGCAAGTAATGCAATATTTGCCCATCTATGTCTGTCTTACTTTGTGCAAGCCAATGTCCTCCAGTTCTGCGCAGTTGCTGTTCGCGATACCCTCACTTTGGCCAACCTTGCAAATGATTTCTTGTGCTCTGACAAATATTCAGACCATTTTTCTGTTTCCAAAAAGGCAATGAAAATGCAGTATTTGTTGGTGTACTTCAAATACTTTTATTATATATCACAGGCATCTTTCTGTGCAGGTACTGATAAGTCTTATTCTTTCAATGATATTCTATTATTTAATAATATGTTACATAACTTAATTGTTTTTCTAATGGTGTAGGTTTTGCATATTTTATCATATTAATGTGAACATTACATTCACATCATAGATTTTTGCAAACATATACAATGTATCTATGGAACTGATTAGTTCAAGTCAATCTTTTTTTTTTCCATTTATGTGTTTGGCACAGGGTCTCTCTAGGCAGCTCAGACTTGTAGCAATCCTCCTATTTTCAGCCTCCCTGGTGCTGGGATTACAGGACAGCACCACCACGTTGGGACTCCTTCAGTGGCTCAGTGTCCCCTGGAGGTAGGGTTGGCACTAGCATGAGGGACGGGGGATTGAACCCTAGTTTCTGTGCTTGCCAAAGCAAGTGCTTAGTCTGCTGAGCCACCTCGCTGGCCCCAATCTGCTGCACTGAATGAACATTAAGTATTTTGATGGATGGTGCCAAATCACACCCAAATAGCTCTGTGGTGCACATGGCTGCCAAGAGCATGGGGGGTGGTGCTCACCTTCCTTTCTGTCTTTCCCACTGCCAGCAATTCTCAGCCTTCTGATTTTCTTCCATTGAATGTTTTTGTTTCTCATTTTCTCATTAGCAGTAAGGTTAAGTTTATTTAAACAAGATTATGGTCCATTTGGATTTCTTCTCTAAATTATCTGTTATTATTCCTTGACCTTTTTGAGAGTGGTTTGGGAGATTAGCTGTGGCAGGTACATTGCAAATGCTCCAATCAGTTTTGTAATTTGTGATGGTTGTTTGCTATACAGCTAATTTTGCCTTTTAAATATAAGTTTGTCAGTATATACCTCTTCTTATATATTTAAGCCATCTGGAATTTATTTTGAGTTCAGGAATGAGGTAGGAAGCTAACTTTAACTTGTACCAAATGGATAGCCAATTTTGCCTCTACTGTTCATTAAATAGTTCATCCTTTCCTCAGTTATTTCAAGTGCCACCTTCATTGTACCTTAGATTTCATGTACCTCTAACCTAACACAGATTTTCCTCTTTGACATTCTTAGTATAATAAAAGCTAAACTTAGGAGCAAGATCAGGTTCTGGAGCCAGATTACTTGGTTGATATTGCAGCTGCACCATTTATTAGCTGTATAAATTAGTCATATTATTTAATATCTCAGTGCCTTAATTTCTGAATAACTAACAGGAAGGCAGTGAGAGGTTATTCTCAGGCCTGATGTAGCATATGGACCCTTAGGGCAGTACCTTGAACACACTGAGTGACAGATTGATGCTGGTAAGTATTATGATTGCTGTTGTGGTTAATGATTATTTCTGCCCTAGTACCAATGGCACTATTTCAGTACATACAGTTGACAAAAATTCCGTTTTTGTTTTATTTTTAAAGTTTTTTTGAAGAAATTTATATGCAGATAAACCATATGATTTGTAGAGAGCTGCGAATAGCCACGCCTGAAAGACGGCGCTGGCTTCCGCCTTCCACCCCACCCCCCACCCCTGCTGGGTGAGTGCTCTCTGTAGTAAACAACTCCTTATATGGGTAAGGCAAAGACTGTGGCTCCCTTCCGCGTATCTGGACCTATCGGCTGCGCCCACGTGTCACTCCAGGGTTGGACGCCTTGTGGTATATAGCTTGAGGCGGGCTTGCCAAGGCAGGAGCTGAGCGGCGGAGCAGAGGAGAGGAGCGGAGGCGCGGAGGAAAGAGGAGAAGAAGCAAGATTGTTCAAGGGTCCTGAATAAACTGCCGATGGAAGAGCTGGTTGTTGCATCATCCTTGCTGGCGAGGTAGCGTGCGACAATGATTAGTTCTCTCTCTCTTTTTTTTTTTTTGGTGGAACCGGGGATTGAACTCAGGCCCTTGCACTTGCCAGGGAAGCGCTTGATTCCACTGAGCCATCTTCCCGGCCCCTGATCAGTTCTATAGATAACAAGGTAGGGTTAATTACTGAGAGTGAACTGAATTTCAAAGTCAGTGTACTGACATGTTTGCAGTGTGGAGCCTTGCCTGCTACAATAAAATACACTTCTCCATGAAGACTTTTTCTTTTGGTTCCATTGAATTTTTCACCATTTTCTTTATGAAGTTATTGGGATTTTCTTCTTAGATTTATCCTAGAATTTTTCTTGCTATGAATGAGTTGTTTTTATTTTAAAAGCATTTTTACAGCGGTTACTGCCACATAGCAAAGTAATTTAAAATTATAATTTACCTGCTGTTTATCATTTTGCTAAACTCTTTTTGCTAGGTTTAATGTCTTCTCAGTTTATTGCCCTGCACTCTCTGAGTAGCCATGTCACTCTTCAACTAAGGCAGCTTTAGCAATATGTGTGCCTCAGAGCAACACCAAGTCAGTGCTGTGAAAACAGCTAGCACTCTGTGCAAACTTATGCCCTGCATTAGAATTTCATTGTTACTTATAGCTAGAATCTGTCAGCAACATGCATTAAAGGCGGTGTCACTACCCTGAGCAAGAAGGGACATTTTTTTTTTTTTTTTTGCAGAACTGGGGATTGAACTCAGGCCCTTGCACCTGCCAGGCAAGCACTTATTCTACTGAGCCATCTCCCTGGTTCCCCAGCATCTTGATGTATGTTCTCTATTGTACTTTTTTTCAGCCATGTCCTGTTATTTTGGATATATCTCTGAGAAACATCACATATCACATGCATATATATAAATACACATGAACATAAACACCATTCATGTATATATATATATATATATATATACATATATATGTGTATATATACATATATATTATGTTAAAATCCAAGATAATTTTGTTTAATGATTATATATATATATATTTATTTATTATTAACTTTTTATTCCTGCCATATTAATTTGCATTTAATAAGGCAAATTAATTTCCATTTTTATTGGTGTAAAATTTATGCGATGTAAATTGAAATATATGAAATTATACAACTAAGGGACATCTAGTATATATTCAAAATGTTGCATATTCATGACCTCTATGCAGTTCCAAAATATTTTCATGATTACACAAGGAAACATCCTGCCTACTAATAGCTTTTCAGTCACTCTCTCCATTAACCTTTGGCAAGCATTATTCTGCTTACTGTGTTAATGAATTAACTATTTCTATACTATTTAATGTAAACAGAATCACATAGCACAAGCCCTTTTGTGGCTGGCTTCTTTGTATTAGCACAGCACTTTGGAGGTGTATTTACCTTATAATATATGTCGATACTTCATTCCTTCTTATGGCTGATCAGCATTTTGTTGCGTGGACATGCCACATTTTGCTTATATGCCCGTTCATTAATAGATATTTAGGTTGACTGTACCTTTAGGTCATTGCTAACAACATATCTATAGCCACTTGTGCCTGAGTATTTTCTTAAGTACTTCTTTAAAGATCTCTTGGGTACATGTCTAGCGGTAAAACTTTGGGGTCTACATTTAATTCCTTGATGAACTGCAAAACCGTTGTTTTCTACACTAATGGAATCATTTTGAATCCTTAAAGAATCCTTAAGAGCAATATATAGGTGTTTGCACTTCTCCACACGTGTGTCAACGCTTGCCATTGTCTCACTTTTTGGTGATGTCCATCCTAGTGAATGAGAGGTGTTATTTCACTGGTTTTTTATTTGCATGTCTCTGGATGATGGTAGAGGAAGGTACATTTACACCTACTTGCTGGACATTTGCATGTGTTTTGGAGAAATTTCTATTCAAATCATTTGCCCAATGTCTAACCAGACTGTCACTTTGCTGTTGATTTCCAGAATTTCCTCACTTTATTCTGGTATTGTATAAAGGCTAATGATTCTTAACAGACACATGGTTTGCAAATATCTGCTCTCATTCTGTGCATTGTCTTTCACCTTCTTTATGGTATTTTTGTTTGTTTAATTTTTGTGGTTGTTGCATTTTGAACTTAACATTTCACATATGCTAGTCAAGTACTCTGTGGATGGAATTTTAAAACGCAAAAGTTTTTAGTTTTGATGAAGTCGAATTTATCCATTTCTGTTGTTCATGCTTTTCATGTCATATTTAAGAGTCCGTTGCCAAATTCAAGGTTATAATGATATTTATATTTTATTCAGTGATTTTCTCGTTTTAACTGTTAGACTTATGATGTTCATCCATTTTGATTTAATGTTCGGTTATGAAATGGGGAAGGGCTCTGTTTTCCTTCGTTTGCAGGTGATGTCCAATCATCACCCTACCATTATCTCGGGGTACTGTGAAGTTCATTTGGTGGACATTGCAGCACTCACAATCTGTAAATATGTATGTGGGTTCATTTTGGACCATAAATTCCATTTCCTTAATGCATATGGGTGATTTTATGCAATTGCTACATTTCAATTAGTGTAACTTTGCAATAAAACTTGAAGCCGGGCATGGTGGCATATGCCTGTAATCCCAGCACTCAGGAGGCTGAGGCAGGAGGATTGTTGTGAGTTCGAGACCAGCCTGAGCTACAAAGTGAGCTTAAGGCCAGCCTGAACTGCATAGTGAGACCCTGTCTCAAAAAGACAAAAAAAAAAAAAAAAAATAAAATAAAATAAAAATAAAAATAAAACTTGAAACAGGAAAGTTCAAGTACTGTTCAACTGTACTTCTCTTCCAATATGATTTTGGCTATTCGTGATCCCATGTCATATGTGCCAATTTTAAAATCAGCTTTTGGGTCTTTTTGAAAGATCCATTTGGATTTAGATGGAGCTTAAACTGGATCAGCAGAACTCTTTAGGTTATGTTGCCATCCTGTCTTCTTCCAATTGAGGGATGTTCAATGTTTCCACTTTCTTAATTTTAATTTATTTCAACAATGCTTTGTATTTTTTAAAATATATAAGTATTGCACCCCCCTTGGTTAAGTAATTAAAACACTTTCATTCTTCTACTTATGCAATTGTAGATGGCACTATTTTCCTAAATTCCTCTATGACTTGTTTATTGCTCATGTATAGAAATGTAAATGAATTTTATCTGTTGATCTTGCATTCTGCTGAATTCATTTATTTTATTAATTTTATTGTGAGATAAATAGCAATGAGACAGTTTCAAAACAGGTTTGTAGGACAGTGATACTAATGAATACATTGCCTATTGTTCTCTTCATAGTGGTTATTCATAGTACAAGACGCAGACATGGTATCCTGTCCAAACACTAGTAGTACAAATCTTTCTTCTCACTGAATTAAGAGAAAGTAGCTGTACATCTATCCTAATTATTTTGTATATACAGATACAATATGGTCCTTCATTTGCATCCCCTTTTTTTGTTAAATTTTGTCAGAGAAGGGTATTCCACTGTCATTTCAATATTATAGGTGCGGTAATTCAGCAAAACATTCCAATATAGTCCAGTAGCCCATAATAGTAGTGGGTTCTCCATAGGACTGGCAATGTCAGAAGTTGTTGACTTGAGCCTTTTACAGCTCCGCATGTTAATATGGCTTTGCTTTTTATATCTCGTTTTGATACTTTTCTGCTGGATGGTTAAGACCAAGATAAAGCAAGACCTATATAACAAGAAATGTAAGTTTTTTGTTAAATTCATTCATCAACTCTAATAGCTTTTATGGATTCTTTAAGTACTACATATGTGATCGTGTCCTTTCTGATTACAGGTGAGTTTCCATCTTCATTTCCAGTTTGTGTACCTTTTATTGCCCTATTGCTCTGCTAGGGCTTCCAGTACATTGCTGTGTCAGAGCTTCCACTGCTGTGAAAGCCTGTGATTCAGTGCTGTGCCAGAGGAAATCAGGCCTCTTCCGTTGGTTTCTTGTCTTAAGAGGAAATTTTTCTGGTTTTCTCCATTGAGTATGTTAGCTGTAGATTTTGCATAAATACCCTTTACCATATTAGGGCATCCATTCTATTCTGACTTTTTTGAGACTGCTGTCCTTTTTCTTATTTTTTAAAGAGAGTAAAGTACAATAAAGGGCCAGCCAAATAGCTCAGCAGATTAAAGTGCTTGCAAGTAGGCTCAGGGGCTAGGGGTTCCTTCCCTGGGCCTGCTGTGTAGGCCTGGGGGGGTGCTGAGGCAGGGATTGAGACTCTGCGTGGTGGCTCAAGCCTGCAATCCCAGCACTTGGCAGGGTGTAAGCAGAAGGATCACTATGAGTCTGATCTGTGCCGTGAGATCCCATACACCCCTGTACACCCAGTCCTAAATACAAAAGAGATGGTAAAAAGTTATAAATGATACAGAATTTCACTAAACAAAAAGGATAGGAATTCAACAACGGTTGTTATATTGCATATTGTTGTATTCAAATTAGTTATTCAGATTACTAGATGTAGGCAGACAAAATTGGTCAGAATTTATAAAGAAGAAAAAACGTAAGCACTAACAGCTCTTTTCCGTAGAACAGTAGAAGTGATCACCACAATTATCCAAGCTATCCTTTGTATGTGCATGTGTACTTTTCCCCTCTATCTTTCTTTCTTTTCTCCCTTCCCTCTTTTCAGTTGTTTCTTCCCTTTGAATAGTTTCTTTCTTTTTTACAGTATCCATTACGCCTTCTGGATTCATCCACTCTTGCAGGTTGTTACACTAGGGAGCCTATATGATGTTTACGTATTCATGCCTGATTTATCTCACTTACGAGGCCGGTCTCTCCTTGCATCCATTTACCTACAAAAGCATTGAGCTTACCTTTCTTAATAGGCGAGTAGTACTCCACTGTATAGCAATACCAGAGACAGCAAAGTTGCTGGAGTCTGTGGAGGGTTTTGCCTGCAACAGGTAATATGACCATGAGCTTTTTCTTCATTCTATGCATGGGTTGTAGTATGCTGACCGATGTGCGTAGGTTGGACCACACTTTCATTACTGAGACAATTTGCACTTGGTTATGATGGACAATCTTTTTTTGTATAAAGCTGGATTTGGTTTTCTAGTATTTTGTTGAGAGATTCTGCATTTATATTCATAAAGATTATTAGTTTATAGCTTTCTTGTACTGTGTTGATTCCACATTGGGACCAGGGTAATACTGATCTATAAAGAATGAGACAGACAGGACTATCCCCTCTTTCATTTTTTTAAGAGATAAAGAAATTCAGTGTTAATCTTTTAAGTATTTGGTAAGATTCTCCTGTGATGTTGATCATGGGATTTTTGTTTGTGGAGAGTTTTTTTTATTACATGTTCAATACCTTTATTTAATATACTTCTGTTTTGGTTGGACTTGATAGTTGTAAATTTATTGGAACAAACTTAATAATATTTTGCCAAGCAATTAATCACAGCCTTGTCTTATAATCATTTTTATATCTCTAAGGTCTTTAGTAATTCCTATATTTTAATTTCTGATCTTTTTTTCCTTAATGTTGGTACTTTAAAGGAACTAACTTTTGGCTTCATTCTAATTTGGTGTCTCATTTTTTTGTCCTCAGTGGGGCTAATCTATATTATAACTGTGATTTCTTTCCTTCTCTAGCTTTGTGTTAGGCTTGTTCTATTTCTAGTACTTGAAGATGTAAATGTTGTTTATGGGTTGGGGTCTCTCCTCTTAAGTGTAGGTGTTTCCAAGTATCAATACCCCATGTGCCACCCTTTTCCCTGTATCTGATGTGTCTTGATAGTTTCATTTTCACTTTCTTTTCTCTCAAAATAGTTTCTTTAACCCATTAGTTGTGTAATTTCCACATATTCGTATTGTTTTCATTTCCTTTATGTTACTGTTTTATATTTTATTCATTTATTTTTATGTATTTGGTACTGGGTTTCATTGCGCAGCTTGGACTTGTAGTGATCCTCCCGTTTGCAGCCTCCTCAGTGCTGGGGTTACAGGCTAGCGCCACCACGCCCGCTCAGTGCCCCTGGGTGTGGGGCCGGGCTGGTATGGGCTGTGAAGATCGGACCCTGGTCCCTGCGCTTGCCTAAGACAGTGCTCAGTCCACTGAGCTATCTCGCTGGCCCTCTGTGTTAGAGAAAATACTTTTTATAATTCCAATTAAAATGCATTTATACTTTTTTTGAAAAATATTTTTTTGTCCTAAAAATGTTTCATGAATACAATGCTTGATAAAAATGTGCATTCTGTAATTGCTGCATAGAATATCCTGAATATATGAGGGTGAGTCAGCTCACAGTGTTGCTATCTCACTTTACCTCATTATTGGTATTGCCTCCGGTTGTTTTATTCAATGTTGAAAGTGGCATACTGAATGTCCAACCATTTTTGTAGGACTATTTCTTCAATTCTGTGAATCGCCTTACATATTTTGGAGCTTTGAATTTCATTCCCATACATTTATAACTCTTATGTCTTCCTGGGTGATTTTGTGCTTTTCTCATATTTCTTGGTCACAAATCATATCCACCGC
>PVKA01035267.1:0-22766 GCA_004027165.1 Ctenomys sociabilis
ATGGCGAGGGTCACACTTGACCATCTGATTGGCTGGCTCAAAGCAGGCATTGGTGATCTCGGCCACGGACAGCTGCTCGTGGTAGGCCTTCTCGGCAGAGATGACCGGGGCGTAGGTGGCCAGGGGGAAGTGGATGCGGGGGTACGGCACCAGGTTGGTCTGGAACTCCGTCAGGTCCACATTCAGGGCCCCGTCGAAGTGCAGGGAGGCTGTGATGGAGGACGCGATCTGCCCGATCAGACGATTGAGGTTGGTGTAGGTGGGATGCTCGATGTCTAGGTTGCGCCGACAGATGTCATAGATGGCTTCGTTGTCTACCATGAAGGCACAATCTGAGTGTTCCAGGGTCGTGTGCGTGGTCAGGATGGAGTTGTAGGGCTCCACGATGGCAGTGGAGCTGGGTAGATGGCAAACTCCAGCTTGGACTTCTTGCCGTAGTCCACCGAGAGCCGCTCCATGAGCAGAGACGCAAACCTGGAGCCGGTGCCACCTCCAAAGCTGTGGAAGATGAGGAAGCCCTGCAGGCCTGTGCACAGATCCGCCAGCTTGCGGATGCGGTCCAGGACCAGGTCCACGATCTCCTTGCCAATGGTATAATGGCCCCTGGCATAATTATTAGCTGCATCTTCCTTCCCCGTGATCAGTTGCTCCGGGTGGAAGAGCTGCCGGTAGGTCCCTGTGCGCACTTCATCTACCACCGTGGGCTCCAGGTCCACAAACACTGCTCTGGGCACGTGCTTGCCAGCCCCTGTCTCACTGAAGAACGTGTTGAACGAGTCGTCCCCGCCACCAATGGTTTTGTCACTAGGCATCTGACCATCAGGCTGGATTCCATGTTCAAGGCAGTACAATTCCCAGCAGGCATTGCCAATCTGGACACCTGCCTGCCCCACGTGGATAGAGATACACTCCCTCATGATGATTCTGGCCGGGTAAACAGTGCTCTCCGAACTTCTGGCTTCTCGCGCTCCCGCTAGAAATTTCCAGCATTTTCTGTGATCTGGATCAGCTTAAATCAGGCTGGAAGCAAAAAAGAGGACAGCTGACATTATCACAATGCATGTCAAAGGATGTTGGTGGGAAGGGAAGGTAGGCCTGCAGAACCCAGAATACTATCGGTAGCTGTTGAGAGTCACTTTGCTAGAGCTCATGTGGACAGAGCTGGCCACCATGTGGGGAGATGAGTGAAGGAAAACATCTGAATCTCAGTAGGAACAGCAGGCTCTATGGCATTGTGCTGACCCAGTTCCGTCTTCCTTTTCCTACTCTGCAGTTGCCTAGGAAACTGACAGTCCACAGCAATGGGAAAGCCAGCGGCCTGGGCGGCCCTCCACTACTCCCCTGGCCAGAGCGAGACTGGTGCTCTTCCAAGACCCCTCCCAGGGGCGCAGCCACCACGGACCTGCTGTGCTTTCCTACTTGCAAGAGCTGTCCCTGTCTGATCCAAAGCAGATCCTGTCTTGTGCCATCAACCTTGTCCCCAGAAATTCATCAAAAGCCATCAGCAGTGATGGTGTAGCATCACAGATGCCTGTGGTGGTGACAGCAGTTGAGGAAGACAACAAAGTGACCATAAATCTCAGCAGAATGAGGTGGAGAACGAGGTGTCCAAGGCAGGCTCTACAAAACCCTGACACATTCCTACACTGTCTGAGGTCCCCGCACACAGACGCCTGTGCTCATGTCCAAGGCCCTGTGTGTCCTTGGGAAAGAGCTGAGGAGGAGGAAGTCCACAGCTCTCACTTCTCAGTGACCTCGAGGCACAGGAGGGCCAAGGTGAAGCCTTTAGCTCTGGGGCTGAGTTCAGGAATAGTTTCCATAGTGCACACAGAACTCTTTGGCAAGGACATGGAGTCATTGGTGGTGACTAGGCCAACAGACTGGGGAAGCCTGGGTCACTGAGTTTGCAGTACTAGTGCAGGAAAGTCACCAAAAGAAGTGTCATCAACTGTAAAGAGCAGTAAAAATTAATCCTGCATAATGGAGAGAATCTTATTTCCAGAGCAGTCACATTACTATATTTAAATGTTGTATTTCGCCATGCAAAGAAGCAGTAAAATATGATCCATGTATAGGGAGAAAGGGACTCAGTAGAAATCATCCTTCAGGAAGTCCACACTTGTATGTTGTACTGAGACCTGAATTAGCTGTTTTTGTGTTCAAAGTACTAGAGAAACCACATCTAAAGAATGAAAGCATGGGGCGCATATCTCACTAAATGGAGCACATCAATCATAGAAAAGAGCCAACAGAAATGCCAAAATTGAGGATGATAATATCTGAAATAAAATTCACTAGAGAGGCTCCACAGCAGATCTGAGTTGGCAGGAGAATTAGTGAACCATAAAGATAGGCCAACTGAGAATACACAGTCTCAGGAATGGAAAGGGGAAATAACGAAGAAAAATGAACAGACCCTGAGAGACCCGTGGGGCAGCACTGAGCTCAGAAAGCATACAGAACTCTAGCCCCAGAAGGAGAGGAGGGGAAGGTGGAGAAAGGAGATGTGGAGCAATAGCAGCTGAAAATGTCCCAAATTTTAAGTAAAGCCTTTATTTGTACTTCCAAGAAGCTCAGTGAACTGCAAGAATGATAAATTCAGAAAGTCCACCACCCCCAACATGTAATCAAACTGTCAGAGCCAGAACAAAGAACCTTGAAGCAGCGAGAGGGAGGTGACTGTCCACATGGAGACACTCAAGGAGACAAACAGCTGATGTTTCACTAAAGACAGTCACGCAGGACATGGTACTTGGAAAAAGTCAGCTGTGTCCTATATACAGCAAATCTGTGCCTTAAAACCAGTGAGTGAAGACATCCATGGGTGAGAAGGAGATGCCAGAGTTTGTCACAGGTGAATGATGGGAAATCTTGGGAGGAGGAGAAGGACAGTAGCCCAAGTGCAGACCCAGAGGGAATAACGGACACTTCCTGGGAAATACACAAAGTCTGTAGACACCAAAGAGCACATTTTATGTTTCTTTTTTCTTTTCTGATTTAAAAGATAACAAAGCAAGAGATATAAAGTGATGTCAACAGGTGTGCAAAAACTGGGACCTGATTTCTGGACAGCCATAAAGGAGATGGGGAGGATGGAGCTGCCTAGAAGCCACTTTTCTCCTCCCATGAAGCAGAGCTAGTACTGGTCTGAACCAGATATTTATTTATTTTTATTTTTTTGGCAGAACTGGGGATTGGACTTAGACTCTTGTGCTTGCCAGGCAAGTGCTTACTCTACCGAGCCATCTCCCCGTGAACCAGATATTTATAAGTTACAGTATTGATTATAACCCCCAGAAAACTGCTGGGAAAATGACTAAAAATATATTAAGGAAACAGCAAGGGAATTAAAGTGGTACACAAGAAAATATCTACTTAGGAACCAAGAAGGGGCAGAAGAAAAGGCACTGAGCAGGGGGAATGAGTGGCAGAGTTCGATTACAGAATTGCTGGTGTTTGTGGGTGGAGGCCTTCTTCCCCTGCCCCTCCCCCTCCTGTCTGGCGAGGGGGCAGCCAGGCCTGAGCCCCTTCCTCTGACCCAGGAGTGTCCAAGGGAGCCTAGGTGGCCTGGCCTAGCTACTCGGGACTCCATTTCCTGCCTTCCTGAGCCATCCTTGCTGTGGGGAGGAAGGCTTTCCTCAGGAGGAAGCCACATCACGTGGGTTGTTGGCTTTAGGTTTATTTCTGGAGTTCTGTGTGGTATGATGGGGCCCACTCTCCCTTGTGGGGTAGCCACAGATGACCTGAGACTGCTGTGCCATAAATAGAGTGGGTGAGTGGGCTTGTAGAGAGATGTTTGCACTTCTCTTGAACTGGTGAAAGGATGGTACTAGCAGACTGCAATGATATGTTTACAGTGAAATTCTGCACTAGAGCAGCCACATGCATAGAACTGTACAGAGCCACGCTTGCAGAACCAGCAGAAAGCAAAATGGAATTGCAAGAAAGTCCAAGTAACCCACAGCAAAGCAGGACAAAGAAAACAGAGAAATGAAAAACAGAAAACAATAAACGGCACATCAGCCTTAAACCCTAACATACCAATAATGACATTAAACATAAATAGTCTTAATGCAGCAAATAAAAAACAGAAATTGGCAGAGTGGATTACAAAACAGGACTTAACTGTATGTGGTCCATAGGAAACTCTCTTCAAACACAATGAAAGCAAAAGAATGGAAAAGTTTAAGCTATGCAAACATTAATCAAAAGAAAGCAAGAGTAGCTATATAAATAAGAGATAGAGTTTATTTTGGAGCAAAGAAAATTACCAGAGATGGAAAAGGACATTATAAAAGAGGAAGGGTCAATGCACTAAGAAGAAATAGTTACCCTAAAGAGCTGCAAAATATATAAAGGAAAAATGGATGGAATGGGAGGGTGCAGTAGGTGAAACCACCTCTGTGGCTGGGAGTTTCAGGGCTCCACTCTCAGCAGTATTAGAATAACTACACAGAAAAATCAGCAAGGATGCAAGAAGGACAACTCAACCAATTGTGCTGAACCAATATTTTTCCTTTTGTGGTTCTGGAGCATGAATCCAGGGCCTTTGCATTGAGCTACATTCACAGCACTTAATAATTTTTTATTTTATTTTATTTTGAGACAAGGTCTTGCTGAATTTCTAGGTTGTTCAGGCTGGGCTGGAACTTATTATCCTCCAGCCTCAGCCTCCCAGAGTTCTGGGATTTATAGGCGTACACCAACATATCTGGCTTAAGCTGACCTTTACAGAGAATTCTGCCCAACAACAGCAGAACACACACTCTTTAGGCCCACAAAGAATGCGACTCTATAGACCATGTCCTGAGTCATAAAACAACCCTCAACAAATTTGAAAAATTGAAATCGCACAGAGAACATTCTCTGACATAACAAAATTCAACATGTAATCAATTCAGAAAAAGGATAGGAAAAATTCCAAACGCTTGGAACTCAGCAGCACACTTGTAACAATCCCACAGGTCAAAGAGGAACTCTCAAAGGTATTCAAAAGTATCTGGAACTGAGTGAAAATGAAAATGCGACCCACCAGGACTTGTGGGGCACACCTACAGAGGTCCAAGGGAAGTTACAGCACTCGGCACACACATCAGAAAAGGGAAAGGTCACCAATAAGCAATCTAAGCTCCCATCCCGAGAACTTGGAAAACTTCAAAATGCAAGCACAGGAATAAAAAATAAAAATAAGAACAGATGTTAGGGAAATTGAAAACAGAAAAACAACAGGAAAAAGAAATGAAACAAAAGGGTAGTTCTTTGAAGAACTCAGTAAGGCTGCTAAATGTTGAGTAAGACTGAGGTTAGAAACCAGAGGAACAGATACACAGATTCCTCACAGCGGGAGCAAACACAGGTCCGCCTCCATCCACTGCAGACATGGTGTGGCCTGGGTGCCACTCTGCACACCTCTGACAAGGTAGGGAAAAGGGACTGACTCCTGCATACTTCTGCAAGACTCCAACTATGAGTGAGGTAATTTGATTAGCCCTGTAACTTAAAGAAAATTGAGTTTGTAGTTAAGTCACTTGTATAAAAGAAATCTCCAAGTCCAGATAGTTTTGCTCTAACCTTCTTCCAAATGTCTAAGGGTACATTAACACCAACTGTGCACAATCTCTTCCAGGAACTAGAAGAGTAGGGAACACTTGCAAAGCATTTTTTGTGAAGCTAGTAATACCCAAATCGGAGTGTTCTGATACCAAAAACAGACATAGTATGTAATATTTGCCAATAGTATCAAGCAGTTTATAAAAGATTATATACTATAGCAAGTAGGATTTATTCCACAGATGCAATGTTGGTTCAGTATTAGCCAGTTAATGCAATTCACCTTCGTAACAGGCTGCAGTTGGAAAAGCACATGATTATATGAGCTGATGAGCAGAGAGCCCTTGCCCATGCAGTGTCACCTCCTGATACAAACTCCCAGAAAAGTAGAAACAGAAAAAAAAAAGCAGGAATAGAGCATAACTTGCTCAAGTTGATAATGAACATTTAAAATATGCACACTTAAAATTATTATTAATAGTGTTTCCTCCTAAGATGGGAAAAGGTGGGGATCTCCATCTTCATCATTCTTAGGCAGCATCGTATGAGAGGTTCCAGCCAGTGCAATAATGTAGGGAAGAGACACAGAAAACTACAGATGTGAAGGGAAGGAGTGACACAGGCATCAGCGCTGACCACTGCAGGCAATCTGCAAAACCTGTTGCAGGAGAGCTCAGTAGAGAGGTGGCGGGGTGTGGACTCCACACCGGTTGGTTTACACATGAAATTGTGTGCAGTTCAAATGTTGGAAATCTTTGGGAACTGCCCACGCCTGCGAGGGCCGTCCTCTGGGTGAGCAGGCCCCAGAATCAAAGCATTGGGGTATGAGAGCTATATTAATATACCTGTTCTCACGGCTTGTGTGGGCTCCGTGGTCTGGAGCAGGGGTCCTTCTCAAGTTGCCTCCTTGGAGGACTTCTGTCCACCGACATCCCTGGCCTCATGGGCACCTTCTCAGAGGTGGCTTCAGGGACAGTGAATGCAGGTACCTCCATCCTCATCATGCACACCCAAGCAGTGCCTGGGTGATTTCTTTGACCACACATGTATTTCTGGTTGCTTGCTGTGCAGGCATCCCTCGTCCTCTGCATCTCACGCATACCCACCTGTGCAGCGCTGAGGAAATGCAGTGCTGTAGGCATCGCATAGAAGGGACTCACAGGCTTTCATTTCCTGGATCACTCATGGTACCTCATGCAGGGAAATGCTGGGGAGACAGCTGATATGCTGTATTGTTCAGGGAGTAGGACAAGGAGAAGATGACAGATCGATCTTTTTGGCATTTTTGATCCACAATGGTTGAGTATGAGGTGGAACAGGGATGAGGGAGCTGACTGTACTTAGGTACCCTCTCTGAGCCAGATCCCTGCCTCCCTGCTCATTTCTGGTGTCTTCTGTGCTTGGCAAAGGACTCCACACAAGGGCACTCAAGGAATATTTCCCTAATGAAAAAGTACATGGCTGAGGATCCCAGGCCCTAAGTGGCTTTCCAAGTTTGTACAGCTGGCAAGTAGAGAGAGCACGATGGACAGAATTCTCTTGACTCTGGTTTTGTTTATTTTTATCCTGACATAAAAAACATGTCACTTCCCAAAGCCACTGAACACATTAAGAGCAAGCTCCGCCTGGCATCCCAGCCCCTTGCAGAGCCCTATCCAGGGCATATGTGGTACCCTGAATGTGAGCAGGGAGTCCTGGGCTGGAGGGAGGTGGGTTGCCCCGAGGAGAGTCTGGGACGGGATTGCTGTCCCCTTGCCAGGATCCCCAGCCCAGGCCGATAACCAGAATTCCACAGTGATTTGATGAAATTTCAGATTATTAAGCCCAATTCCAGGGGCTCAAGAGCAATTTAGTGGTGGAGAACTATGAGGGCTGCTAGACTTGGCAAATGAAAACAGGATACTCAGCTAGATATAAATTCCAGATAAGTGGCAGACATTTTATTAAGTATAAGTATGGCTCAAATGTTGGGTGAGAATTTTTATTATAAATGCTCTTTGTGTCTGAAATTCCAACTTAATGGGGTCTCCTATAATTGGTGTGGTTACTTACATGGGCGACTTCCAAGGGACTGCTTGTGCAGCAGGTCCTTTGACTGATCCTTCTCACTGTAGACCCAGGAACAACTGTTCATGCTAGTCAGTCACTTAGATGCCACTTCCATTCCAGTTGTCCATTAATAAGCTTATAAGTATAATCAGATTCATGGGTGTCGAGTCCCCATGACTGACTATATAGCATAGGACACCGGAGGAATCACAATTTCCCTGGCTTTAGTTGATAGAAGGAATCCATGATGGACAGGGATGGGGTCAAGCTGCGTGCAGGGCAGGCAGAGGGGCTTGCAACCTTGTCTCCTTTGTCAGTACTTCCACTTCCTGTCACTCTGGGTCAACCGTGTCCAAAAATATTAAAAGGAAAATTTCAGAGATAAATAATCCATAAGTTCTACATTTCACATGTTGAGCAGCAGGGTGAAATCTCACAGGTCCTACTCAGTCCCCAGGGACCTCAGTCTAGAGCATCTATGCGATGTATGCAACCTTGATTAGTCATGTAGGAGCCAACTTGGTTTTGAGCAGGTAAGAGTCACCCTTGTTTTACTCACTAATTGATCATAGTGCAAAAGTGGTAATATTGGGAACTTCCCTACACTACATTGTTCTAGGTTTTTGATGTGGGGGGATTGGGGTGAAGCCGTGGCATGTTGGTGGGACCTTGAGCAGTGGGCACCTGCGATGACAGTGTGCTGCTGGAAGGGAGCACAGTGACTCTTGTGGCATCTCAGGGCATGAGGGCCAGAGATGATTGTCCTGAGGTCTCTGGAATCAGATGGCTGTTGCTGGGGGGTGCTAACACCCTGGAGATGATGAACCACCAGGGAGAGTAAACAGCACGAGAGCCAGGCCTTGGCAGCATCCTGGACTCTCTCTTCTTCCAGACAAGTGCAGAGAAGCTGAGGATCACAGAGCTCCAGAGGAGGCTCAGCTTTCAGCAAGCAGGTCTGCCACACGGAGAGGAGGGCTTCGGGAGCAGTGCTGAGCCGAGCCTGGATCCAGGTTTCTCTGGACATGTGTTTCTATTTCTCTTGGATAAATACGCAGGAGTGGGATTTCTGGGTCACATGATAGGTTTAATTTTAACATTTTAAAGGGACTTCTAAATTAATTTCCAGAGTCTTTGTGCTATTTCTCATTACTACCAGCAATGTTGGAGAGCTCTCCTTGCTGCTTGCTGCTGCCAAAACTTGATATTGTTGTTCTTTCAAGTTGTAGCCACTCCAGCTGCTCTGTGGTATCTCTATGTTTTTCATTTGGGTTTCTCTGATGACTGGAAGTGCAGAGCTCTTTCATAGCCTTCTCTGTAATCAGTAGAACTTCTTTTGTGAAGTGCCTAGTCAAATATTTTCCCCATTTTAGAATTGGATTGTCTTGCTATTGAGTTGGGCGAGCGCTCTGGGGTGCCCAAAGCTCGTGTGCTGAAGGCTTGGGTCCCAGCACAGCTGTGTTCAGGGGTGGGGGAGGCAACTGGATCATGAGGTCTCTGACCCCTTGAATGGATCAATCCACTCATGGATTCCTAACTTGATGGGCTGTTGAGAGGTGGATGAAACTTTAGGAGGTGGAATCCCAAGAGAGGAAATGGGATCACTGGAGGAGGGGACCTAGGAGGAGGGATTGAGTTCCCAGCATCGTCTTGTCTGTGCTGCTTCTTGGCTGCCGTAAGGTGAGTGGCTCAGCTCCACCACGCATCCCCTCCCCCACTCCCAGGACGAGGTCTAAAGGCGATGGGGCCAACAATTATGGACTGAAGCCTCTGAAACTGTGAGTGAGGACAACCTTCTCCTCATTGAAAGTTGTTTTTCTCAGGGTTCTGTCAGAGCCAAGGAAGGCTGACCAATAAAACTCTTTGGGGATTCTAGTTCTTTGTCACATGTACGATTGGAGAATATTTTCATCCAGTGTACAGTAAGTCCCTGACTTATGAACATTTGAGTTGTGCACCTTCACGGGTATAGTGTATACAACTCACTTTGGCACCTTACAGATGATCTGACCTACGAACACTTCTGGAACAGAACTCATTTGTGAGTAGGAGACTTACTGTACAGAATACATGTTCATTTTCTTAATAGCTGGGGAGTAGAAAGCTTTCATTTTGATGCAGTCCAGTTATTCAATTATTTTTCTTCTATGATTAATGCTTTTTGTGGCAGTTTCTCTCAAGCTTACCATACAGTCACTGATTCTCTGTTCTCAACTGATGCCTAGGCACCAACTAACTTGCCCTTTCTGACACTTTCTTCTCTGGCCCTCAGATTGCCACACTTGCCTGCTTTCCTCCAGCCTCCTGGTCCCTCTCACTGCTTGGCCCAAGAGTCTCCTTCTGGTTTGCTCTCTCAGTGTGCTAGCAGCCCAGGCTCAGGCCTAGGTCCCTGCACTTGCACAGCCTTGACGTCTCATTGGTCCCTGACTGCACATTGCCCGTTTTCAGCTCAGAATTCTCTTCTCAGCTCAAGCCCTGCTCAGCTGTTTCCCACTGCCACCTCTCCTCTTGGACAGCTCTGCAAAACCATTCTTTCTAGAATGGATGTGACATGTTTGGCCTGCAGTCTTCCCTGTTGGTAAAGAGCATCTTTGTCTTCCCTACACGAGGCCACCAACCTGGGAGCTACCTTTGACTCCTGACTTCCTCTTATGCCTCTCACACACTCATGCAGCAAATAGCATGGGCTAGACCTTCATGCTTTGGCCAGGACGTGGCCTTCTCTCCACATGTGCTGCCCAGCCTCAGCTTGCCCAGATGGGTGTCACCTCCCTGTGTCACTGTGGTGATCACTTGGCTCCCTACTTGTCCTTCAGTGGCTGTTGTTAACACAGTGGTCCTGAGGAGCCATGAAATGTAAGTCATATGCTGTTGTGACACATGAAACCCTCCTGAGCTTCTCAGGTAATTGGGGTCAAATCCATGGGCTTGCCAGGGCCCAGAGGCCTCTGCCTGCTGCCCCAGCCCTCTCTGACCCAGCCCCACCTTACCCAGCTTCCTTCTACCATGCAGGCCTCCTTGTGCCTGGGATATTCTTACCAGGTTGAGGGCAGAAGTGGAGGTAGAACCCACACACTCTAAAACTTGCCCTATTAATTACAGGGAAAGTGCTTTTAAGCATATTCAGAGGCAACTCGTCCTCTTGCCATCTACCTCCAAGACATTTTCATCATGCACAAGAATTCTCAGCCTTACGGGTAGGAGTAGTGGATGCCTTCTCTTTGCTCCAATTGCCCCTGTCCTCCCTGACCTCCCCTGCTCTATTTCTTCAGTTTCCCCTCAAATACCAGATGGCTAGGGGTGGGCCTGACCAGCCCATTTGAGACCACAGAGTTCTCCTCTGCTTTTTTGCCTCTGGAGTACACATAATTCCTTAATATGCTGCTATTCTCCTCCCATATTTCCTGTTCCTATCCCATTGCTTTTGCTGGCAACCATACAAGCCTGCATCACTGTATGCCTTAGCAGCAGGGGTCTGTCCCAAGCAGCACACCAAGGTCAGGTTGCCATGTGAACGCCATGGGCATATTGCACCGACCAAGTGGGAGAGCCTGCAATTCACCTGGCTCAGTGCTACCTGACCAAGTGCTATCACCTAACTCAAACTTATTTTCATTTGCTTACTTTTTAGACAGTTTTTAAAAAGTCAAGACACAAATACACACAGAAACTGAGGCCTACACAGGGTTGGGACCTATACAAGGATGTCACCATCCTCCACTACTACAACATCCTCTGGGGGGTCCTTGGGATCAAGGACAACATGCTTTGTCATTATCAGGGGAGTAAAGCTCCATCCGAACGCTTCTGACGGTCTGCGAGGCTGTTGCACAGTTCAGATTTGTCATGTTTTGTTTTTGTGGTGCTGGGATTGAATCCAGAGCCTGGAGAATAGTGGATAGGCGCTCCACTACTGAGCTGCACTCCTTGCCCAGGTAGTTTTTTTTTTTTTTTTTTTATTAAGTGCAGTGCCTTCTAGAATCATGTGGACAGTATAGCACAGCAAACCCAAATGCTGGGAGTATGGGTTATCATCACACTGCAGGGTTAGGTCCTCCTTGTTGCTGGTGTTTTCTGGATTGGGGGCTAGTTGGCTTATAGCAGCTTCACAGAGACACAGGCTGCTGGGCTGTGCTGGGGTGTTGTGATGACACTTGCACCGCCGGGGGCCAGGGTTTCTATTAGTCCCATAGGTCTGCCTGGGTGGTGCCATGCACTGTGCTGCTGCCTGTGAGGTCGCAGCTGCTGGACAGCCTGGCATATGGAAGGTGCTCAGTGATGGATACGGGCGAGAGGAAGTATGCAGACACATCTAGCCTTTAAATGTTGCCTGAACCTCCAGCCTCCCAGAGGCCAGCCCTGCTTCTCCTGGATGGTGAGTCCATTCAGTGGACTCAGACTCCTGTTTGGTGGAACTTTGCTGCTTTTGCTCAGCCTGTGCCCTGCCCCCATCTTTCTCTCAGCACAGCTGGGGACTGACTAGCCTAGCGAGCAGCTGGCCCTACACTGCTCTGGCTCCTGAGGACAGTGTGTATCCCAAGTGGGTTCTGACCCCTGGGAGATGAGAGACATCCTGGCCACCCTCGCCTTGAGCCTTGGTGGGCCGGGCTTTCACTCTGGGCATCCACCCCAGTGCTTGTTCTTTGCCTGAGACTTCAGCTCTTCTTTTCTTTCTTCAAAACTGGGGATTGAACCCAGGGTCTTTGCATGGAGCTATACCCTCAGTCCTCACACTTTTGTTTTTATTTTATTTTATTTTTGAGAAAGGGTCTTGCTAAGTTGTTAAATTGCCCAGGTTGGAACCTAACTTCTGATCCCCCTACCTCAGCCTCCACGAGCTTTTAGAAAGATGTAAAATCTTGTCTTGTTTTTAAAAGTACAAGAGAGAAAGAGACAACTCTTTTTTGATCCCTGCTTTTTGAAAAACAAAACTAAGCATCTCAGGAGCCCAGAACACTATAGGTGAGTAGAGGGTGATAGAAGTGGGGTACTGTGATGTCTGCTGGGGTTCATTGCTTTGCTCCTGAGGATTTCCATGCCCCCTACTCTGGGGGGTGGAACCCCGGAATATGCACCGCCCAACTGGGCCCTGTGCTGGTGCCTTATGCATTTCACCTCCATGTGGTCACAAGTGCCTTTATGCATCGTTATTTCTTTTAGCAAGACTAGAGCCTCAAGGGTCCCCTCACGTGCTTATATTCCAAGCCTGTTTCTTCCTCCTGTGGACCAGGTTCCCACTCTGCTCCCTCCCTGCCCACCTCCTTGTCCTGTATCCTTGGGTTCTTGGAACTTTCTACTGCTGAAAAAGGTCTCTACTTGACCTTTATTTCAGATGTGTATTTTTACTGGGTGTGGAACTCTGGGTTGATATTTTAGACTTTGATTCTGCTGTATGTGATCTGGAAGTGTAGGACCACTGTGTTCCCACTTCCTGGGGCTTGGCCTGCCTGTGTGGGCTCTGCTTCCTTTCGGTTTCTGCTGTTAATGTGAGTCTCCTTTTCTGATGCCTCTTCCTCCTTCCATACATTACACACATCACTTTATTATTTTCTTTCTTGTATTTTTTTCAGAGAAGACTGTTCTGCCTGCCTCATCTCTGTCACTGCATCCTCTCAGCATCCTCTGGTGGGCTCAGAGCGTGAGCATCTCCAGGGTTAATCTTGGGCACCTTCATTAGAAAGTTAACTTGAGTCTTTGTATGTTTCTTAAATTTAGGATTTATTGAACTCCCTTGATTTATGTGTTTACAGCTCTGACTAAAGATGGAAAATTTTAGCCATTATTTCTCATAATACTTTCCCTCTGCCCTTATTTCAGTGAACTCTCCTGGGGTTGTACCCTGGACAGTCTCCAGATCTTCAGGATCCCTAACTCATCTCATCCATGTCTAATCTGCTGATAACACACCGCCCTGCACGCTTCCGCTTTGCTGCCACACCTGGTAGCTCTCACCTCCTCCAGTTCACTTGTGTGGCTTCTGTGTCTTCCTGTAACAAGACAAGGCAGTTAGGGAGATCCTTTCCCTGTCCTCCTGGTGGTCATTTCTGAGCCTGTTGATTGCTGCTTTTTTCCCCCATTATGGATTCTCTTTTTTGCTTGTCGTATTTCTAGTCAGATGCGGGCATCGTGAGCTTTGCCCTGTTGAGTGCTGCACATGTGTGTATTCTGACAAACACTCTTGAGCATTGTCTGGGGACAGTTAAGCTACTTGGAGGAACCTGGTCTTTTTGTCTTGCTTGTAAGGTTTGTTAGGTGGGCCAGATCCAGGTCTAATTTTGGGCTAATTATCCCCCTTAAGAAATGCCCTTGTTAGAGGTGAGGTTTCCTGGCATGGTAGGGACAGTCCTGCTCCAGGCCACATGAGGAGCAGGCACCATTTCTTTCTGTTCTCTCTGGCCTGGCCTTGGGTGCATTTCCCCCAATTTTTTCTTTTTCTTCAGACAGGATTTCACTATGCAGTTTAGGCTGGCCTTGAACTTACTTTGTAGCTCAGGCTGGCTTTGAACTTGGAGGAATCCTCCTTTAGTCTCCTGAGTACTGGGTTACAGGTATGTGCCACTGCACCTGGTTTTCTCCGGTGTTGAGTGAGCACAGAGTTCCAACAACACCCTCTTCTGAGTCCTGTGCTCTTGAGAAGCCCCCTTCTGTCTGCCTCACAAGCCCCTTGTTTCCTTAGCATTGGGTCATGGGGCCCCTTGGCCTCTCTTCTCTGCTTGGTGGCTGAAGTGGCCACCAGTGAGCTGGGCCACATGGGGCCACCTCATCTGTTTTCATCTCTCAGGGCCACTTTCCTACACTGCCTACTGTACATGATTTGAAAAGTTGTTTATGTATTTTCTCTTATTTGGAGAACAGCATAAATGAAGACCTTATTATATCTACTTGGTCAGAAATGAAAGTCCACAGGCAACAGTAGGAATTGTTTCCCAGGGAAAATGTGCCAAATGTGATAGAAATTCCATGTAGAGCCTGGCAGAGAGCAAGCACTCAGCTGCACTGGGGTTCAGCCTCCTAACTGCTATAGGGTGGAGTTGTTAGCTAAAGGCAAAGAAGTAGCTGGGCACTGGTGGTGCCCACTTAGCATTGCTTTTCCTAGCCTGTGGCTGCTGTGTTATTACTTCTGGCACTGTGGCAGCTACAGTACACTTGGTTCCTACAACCTGGCTTCCGAACCCCCGAGTGCTGTGTGAGAGGAGTCAGTTGCTCGAGCCCCTGGGCCAAGCCTGGTGGGAACGGCTGAAGTTCCTGCACCACGAGTCCTGCTCCCTGCTGGGCTCTGGGACGTGCTTTTCCTAGCATTACAAAACAGGGCCAAAGACTCTGCTTCTCTGGGGTTGCACCTTTGCTTTTCCCTTTCTCCAGTTGTCTCATGGCAATTTCTCAGAGATGCAGGGACAAGGAAGAGGGCACTATCTGCCTGGTGTCTATGTACACTAGAAGTTTTCTGAGGCTGACCTGGGGATTCCATTTGATTTTTGAATTTAGATTTCACCAACTAAAAATGCAACGTTCATAGGCAAATGAATCCAAATAATGTATAATATACCTTGGATAACATCTAGCATTGTCTGTATGTGATGCATTTTACCTATTACTGCTATCTTTGCAAAAGCCCCTATTCTGTAGCTACTGTTAGTACCACTTCCATTTGTGGCTTCCATGGTACTCTGACACAGAGCACAGGACAAGTGCATCCACTGACCAGGGCCATCACCTGGTTCCTGAGATCCACCCATGGTTGACACCTGGGGAACAGAGGTCTCCTGCCACAGCATACCAAGTACAGAGAGCCAGACAGAACTATGAATGTAGGAAGATGCTGCGGGAGCATCGCAGAGGTCTGTATGGCAGGGACTAACTCGCCAAGGCTCGGGAGGGATGTCAGCACTAAGCACTTCGGTGAGGTTCTGTTAGTGTTTGCCTGGTGCCAGGACACAGGACTGCCCTAGCATCAGGAGTAGTGCCTGGCAGTGCAGGGTGTTGGCAAAGGCTCACTCACTTGCACACATGGTTCTCTTTTGTGAACTATAGGAGGAAGTGCCCCCACACAAAATGCCAAGTCATTTCGTCACAGCTTGTCATCTGTGACAGAAGAAGTCTTGTCAGGCCAGGTCTCCAGGCCTCCAAGAGGAATTGCATGCCATCCTTGGAAGGCTGTCATCACCAGCCCTGCATAGAAACCTGTCCTAAAGGCTGAAGCCATAAGTCTTCCCATGGTTACCTGGATCGTTCCTGGCCTCACTAGGTCCCAGGTCCACATTCACACAATGCCAAGGTGAGAAGCCGGGGGGGGGGGCTTCTCCACCTCCTACAGAGCCAGAAGGGGCCAGTGCCAGCCTGTGCCTAGGTGGAAGGGGCATTGTGCCTGTCACTGGCTCTTATAATGCAGACACTGCAATTGCTCCTAGATCCAAAGGGGATGTGGAACCCCAATGTGGAGGAAGAGTCAGTCTAGCTGTGGTCTGGACCTGCTCAGCCTCCTTGGCTATTTTTCCACTAATTTTAGCCATCCCTGGGCCTGGGACATGGCCCTAAGAACCTCATGGCATACAGGTAGCCTGGGGTCCTCTTCATCTTTGAGCTGGCTCTGGTTGTTGAGTATTCTTTATTCCTTTAGCAGTGAGGTGCCCTTGCTCTGGGATGCCCTGGCCCCTCCTGGACTCCTTCAGGCAGGAAGAGATGCCAGGGCGGAGCCAGGGCAGACTCTGCTTCCCTGTTGCCAGAAGGAAATAGTGCTGGATTCCTGGCCTTGTAGAACATAGAGTCCATACAGGCAGTGGTTGTCCTGTCGCAGGTCCTATTCATCTTGTATGAAACTGGTACTCCATGTGACTGCACGGAGTCTTCACCTTGGCTGAGCCCCTGGACAGGATTACATCCATGGGAGCCGGGTGCCTTGACCTCCACACCACTGGCCATCACGCCTGGCTTGTGTGGCTCTGGCCCTCAGGCAGGTGGCTGGGCCTCTCTAGCACCAAAGAACCAGCCAGTCCTGTTTCCCACAGCCAGGGTCTGTCTTGTCTTGCTTGCAGGAGGGTCCTGCACTTTTGATCTAAGCTGGACCTCCTGCTGCACAGACCCAAACAATCTGAGTCAAAGCAATTCTGACAGGAAACAGGCTCCTAGGGCCAGGACCACAGCCCAATAGCTTCAGGCCTTTCTTCTGGTCACAGCACCACCTGGGGAGGCTTTACCTGGCAGGAACAATACATGGAACTCCCTCCTCAATATCCTACTCCCTCTGCAGGGTGGGGACCCCCAGCTGGCGCCAATGCTGAGGTCTCCTTGCTCAGGTCCAGCCTCGCTGTCTCCTGGGATGACAGCATGCAAAGGGCATGTTGACAGGACGATCTCAGGGAGTCTCCTGTCTGGTTGATATCATCAAGTATTTCAGGAAGAAAAAAATTTGTTTTTATTATTATTTTTAAAGTTACTCATTTCACTGTGGAATATTTTTGAACCTAGGACAACAATAATAAGAAAAGTGCATCTCACATAACATAGAACTGCTGTTGGCCTCTGTGGGAGCTCCACCGAATCTTTATTCATATGAATATGCACACATATGCATGCACACACACATGCACACATGCATACACATATACACATGCACATAAATGCAGGCACACACAGTACAAAGCACACACATGTTCACATGCACATATACACATGTACATATAGACATGCACATGCTTCATGCACATACATACACACATGCTCACACTCATATACCACTTTTTAATGGGCTCCTGCACCTGGTGAGCCAGCATTTTCCTCTTTTTTCTGGAAGTCACTGCTGACAGTATAAGGAAGTACTCTGCATATGCAAGTAGCTGTATATTGGTTTATGTGAGTTTTCACAAGCAAGTGGTAAGAGAGGCAAAAGTAGTTTTGTAGCCCTTTTTTCCCAGGAAGTTTTAAATACACTTTGGGAGCTGCTCACAGCACCCCACATAGAGCTGCTTCACTCTTCTCACATGTTGCGGTGTATGGTGAGCACACAGTTCATGTGGCCCCATGTTATGAACTGTCAGAATGTTTTTAGGCCTTTTATTGAACAATATCTCTATTTCTCACTTCCCAGAGGTGACATTAGTGGGTTATAGGCTGTCAAAAGTATGGTGGGCGCATTGCTGTCTTTGAGCTCGTGGAGGTTTACAGTCCTGCTTGCTGAGACTGGCTTCCTGGGACATCACCCGCACACTTTTCTGTCACAACTTCTAAAGTTTGCCAAGTGAATAAGTAAAAAACATTGCTGCCTTCTTTCTAAAAGTGAGATTGGAGATGTTTCTCAGTATTTAAAAGCATTTACATTTTTATTTCTGTGAATCTGCCCATGTTATTTTGCTCATTTTTCTTTTAAATCATTTCTCTCTGCTTTTGATGAAGAAAGATTTTATATTTGGCCACAGCTCCATTACTTCTTAGCCCGAAGCTGGGAGCTCTAGGAGCTGCTCCAATCCAGGCTCTTATTTGGGCCTCAGGCTGTCCGCTTCTTGCGAAGATGGCACAGTTATGATTCAATCCATTTTCTGTTCTTTCCCTGCCCAGGGCCTAGTTAAGGTCAGGGCTTGGCCTTCCCCAGCCATGGATCCACCTCTCTTCATGGCAATAGAGGGTAATAGGTCTGTGCCTTGGCTTGCATTACTCACCAGAAAATCTGCTTCTGCAGACTTTTAGCTTTTGGTTCTGTCAGCAGATGCAGCCTTCTTTCAAAAATAAAATAAAAGAAAAGAAACACTATGTTTACAACAATTTTTTTTGCGAGGGGTTGGGGGAGATGCCAGGCAGATGCTTTGCCACTAAGCTAAATCCCCAGCCCCATTTTGTGTTTTTTAAAGAATTAGAAAAAGAGGCATTTGATGACTCCAGCCATAAAGAAATGACACAGAGGTGGAGCTGGCAATTGCTCTGATTTGGTTATTAGGCACGATATGCATGTGTTGGACAATGGCACCACACATGTGAGCACACACAATTGTTCTGTGTACTGTATAGAAAAAAGGCAATGGCATTATCACGTCTTCAGAACACCCCCCTATCCTGTGCCACCTGACTACAGACTTTCCCTGCTGCCAAGGAAGGGGTTTACAGTGGTGTTTATGCCTTATCCTCTCGCTTTCCTGTGGTTTCTTATTTATTTATTCATTCATTCATTTATTTGGCACAGGGTTTTGTTATGCAGCTTGGACTCACAATGATCTTCCTGTCTCAGCCACCTCAGTGCTGGGATTATAGGCTCACACCGCCACTCTTGGTTTCGGTGGATGATATGGTACGCCTGGGGTTTTGGAGCTGGCATGGCATGGGTACTAGGGATTGAACCCAGGTCCTTCTGCTTGCCAGACAGGTACTTAGCCCACCGAGCTATCTCCCCAGTCCACCTGTGGTTTCTTGGGCCAGTAGAGAAAAGGCTGACCTCACCCCTTTACCTTGTCACTTCCTACCTGACTTGGCATTATATTTCTTTAGATGAATTGTGCTTCAACAAGAGTGATCTGCTTTTAAGATGAACGCTGCTCTCTTTTTTCTTTGAGATACAGCCATGAAAAAGGGCATCTTTATTCTTGTCCATACTGAAGAAAGTTCCTTCTGCTTTCATATCTGGTATCAATAGAATCCATGTATATATAGCTGCCCCCCTACCACACACAGCAGAAAATAACAGGTGGCATGAATAAACTAATATGTATCCACTTGAGGGCAAATGTGCACAGGATAAACCCGAAGCCAAACACAACTGTGCACTGCAAACTTACAAACCAGCTCCAAGAGGTGACCCCCAAAGTCACATCTAAAAATGGACTTTTCTTAATTCAAGTCTCATTTCTCAGGGAATTTTTGTTAAAGCAAGGATTCTTTTTTGTAATCTAAGCTATGTTTCTTTGTTCAGTTATTAATTCTGTTTCATGGAATTGACATTTTGAATTATTTTTCAGTAAAGAATTACAAAATCAAGGAAGGGAATACTCTAAATTTTTGTGCTTTGTTGGAAACCCTTAACAGTGTGCGAGGCTCCACTGGGTGTCGTGGTCATGTGGGGATTGTGTTGGCGTCTGTGTCCTTCTGTGTGGCCGACGCAAGCCACAGGCCACAAGCACTCCTGGAGGAGGGAGACACACGGCTGCCGCTGTGAGCCTCTTAGCCTTCTGGTCCTCTCATTCCAGGCACGCATTTCCCAGCAGCCCTTTCCTTTTCTAATGGTTGGTCACTGTGTTCCCTATGCAGGGCTCCGTAAATATCAGTTTCCAGAGAGTGATTTTATTTTCCTGTGCAACTTCTAGCAATAATGTTCCATGAGCTGGAGTAGACGGCATGCCCTGGTGGTGATATAAAGCTCTTGCTGGGAGTGCTTGTCCTCTAGAACACTTGTCCAGAGGACACATTCTTGTGGGGTGGTGGCTGGAGAGGAAAAATGCCTTTAGGGGGTGCATTATTGGTTCAGACCCTCATAGTAGATCTCCCAAGGCCTGGCAGCTGTGGAATGATCTGCTTTTCTAGAGCCTGGTGGCGGTGATGGAAAGGGGGAAGCACGGAAGAGGCTGGGGTGCGCTCCCACGGCCTGCTGAAGGTGAGGCTGTTGGGAGTCGCCTGCCATTTCAAGTCTTTTACATTTATTTGTAGGCATTTCCTTTTGAATTCTATACCTGAATTTTCAAAATGACCAAGAAGAGAAGAATATCCTGATTTATAGAAACGACAAGGTGGTTTTTATGTTGTCTCCCCCTAACCAGTGAGATTTGGGGGCTCTCCTCTGCTTCTCTTTACTTAGTGCAGCTCTGCATTTGGAGGTGTCAGGATATGGGTGGAGGGCCTTCACTCAGAAGGCCCTTATTCTGTCCTCCTCACTGTCCTTGATCTTGTCAGGTTTTGCAGGGTCTGAGCCTTTCTTTCATTGGCAGGGTTCAGCCTGGACAGTCCTGGTCCTGCTGGGCCACTGCTTCCTAAGACCTGGCTGTGGGTGGTGAAAGAGGGGGTGGGTTGAGCCCTGCTAAGCCAATGCCCCCTTTATGGCTGCCTAGAGTGCATTTCCAAGCCCCTGGGGTGAGGGTGGGTGCTCAGGGACAGCATTCAGCACCATAGCAAAGCAGGTGGCAGTCATCAGATGTCCTTCTCAGTCTGCAGCTCTGTGCTTGGGAAATGAGTCTTTTCTTTTTCCTCTATCGACATTGCTAAAGAATTCCTGGCATTGTGCTCTTTGCTGTCTCATCTGTGCTATCTGGGCAGTGTTCTCCTTTTCCCACTGAGGAAGTACTCTTTCAGACTTCAGATCATCTGCCAGTGTTTGTGATCCATGAATACTTTCTGTAGAATCACTGTTCCTTTGACAGCAACAATAGCAATGTACACAATGGTAAGGACAATGGTCAGCAACTGTGTGACTCAGGATGTGCTACACATTATCCGACATACAATCAGAGAAGAGCACTGATTCCTTTCTTTTTCTAGGTGAGGAGATTGTGGCACTGAGAGGTTAAGAGGGTGCACAGCCAGTACAAAGTGAGCAAGCCTAGTAGTGATGAATTTGTGTGTGTGTGTGTGTGTATGTGTGAGGTATGCAGCACATGAGGGCGTATAATTATACCCATGATGTAATGAGAAAATTTGTTGGTTCAGGAAACCGAGCTAATAAACCCATCCGACAGCAATTACTTCTGAATGGCATCACAGCTAGGATTGGTTCTCAGGCCCTGAAAAGTATTATGGGGGATTTAGTGCCAGCCCCCAGTTGGGTCCAGGGATATTGAAAGTTTTTATTTTCAGAAGCCTAGCTTTTATTTCCCATTTTTGTCTAGACTAATTTTAAGGTAATTCCCTTGGTGACTATATAATGAATGGAATTTGGAGGATGTTATTCATAATAATAAATTTGCACCCCATTGGGATTATTTAGAAAGCAGTAAAATATGTACTTCTCTTTCTAAACCAGAGCTTTGAAGGTGTGACTAGACCCAGCCAGGACGGAACTGTTTGAGTGATCAGGGTTGTGGCAAGGCCTAGCGGGTATTTTAGCCTTCCCTTTTCCTTGAAGAAGTATCTGTCTCAATAGAGATGCAACTTCTAGCTACTTGGTAGTTTTGTTATGGAGTTTCAGGGAGATTTATAAACATTCTTAAGTTGTTTCAAACCAAATCCACAATAAGAGACATCCAAGCCATCTTTGAGTCTCCAGGGTGACACCAATTAAATTGCTCAAGTAGTTTTGCAATCCCCTTCTTTATGCAGAAGAGAGAAAGCTAGAATCTGTACTTCCCAGCCTTTGCATCCCCAGCTCCATGGGCTACACCCACGGAGACAGACTTGGAGCAACTCATGGTATTGCTAAAGACCAGTAGAAATTCTTTGGCATGATTAATTACCAACCAGTAGTCAGTTAGGCTTATTATTTTGATTGATTTGTTTATTTTATATATTTCTTAAAAAGAACACAAAATAGTAAAAAGAAACCATTAGAAATAATACAGAATTTCATAACACAAAATGATAGGAATTCTCCAATCATTGCTACACTGAATAATGTTGTTTTTAAATTAGCTGTTTGGGTTACCAGATATAAATACAAAAAACTGGTGAAGAAAAAGAATAATAAGAAATTAAAAAGGAAAAAAAATTAAGCATTAACTTCTTTCAACAGATCAGTAGAAATCAGCAGTACAATTATCGAAGCTTTCCTGTATATATGCATAAACATATCTTTTCCCCTTTTTTCTTTCTTTTGTCCTTTTTTTATCCCAGTTGTTCCTTCCCTTGAACAGATATTTTTCCTTTTACACTAGCTATTGTACATTTCAGATTTTTTTTACTCATTCAGGTTCTTGTACTAGTGAAACAATATGATGTTTCACATCAGGGTCTGATTTACTTCACTTAGCAATACATTCTCTAGTTACATTCATTTACCTATAAAAGCATCATTTTATCTTTTTTTTTTTCTTATAAATTAGATTTTATTTCCTCTTTTGTACTACAAATGGAACTGCTTTCTGTGCTCATTAAGTTTCAGATGAAAGCTGTTACAAAACTTGATGACAGTTTGATTTCAAAAACAGAGAACACGTTTGGCACAACATACTCATTATATTTGATATACCAGAAACCAAGGATTAACTTGGACATATATGAGAAAAAAATTTTCAAAATCTATATTTTTGCATTATAGATGTATATGA